>JAJJWW010001888.1:0-198519 GCA_023531295.1 Papaver armeniacum | reverse complement strand
AAGTGAAGGAGATGAAGGATCTTAGGAGGTTAAGAAGGTGTTGAGATTGTGAAGGTGTCGGTTTGCTTATGACTTGTAATGCAGCATTTATGCTGTGCTTTGCGGTCGATGCAAAGGTGCTCCGGGTGTTCGAATACGTATTTGTATTAACACTTGGTTTTTCTGCCTTTGTCTTAACTTGTGTTGTTGTTTGAAATAGGGCGTAGAACCTATTTATACAAGTCATTGAGCCTCATTCACGCTCCCCTCGTGGAAGGGAGGGCGGGAGTGATGGGAGTAGTGGAGTTGTGCGTCGACCGCCTTGCCCACTTCCCTCCCTCGTTCATCTCTAACCGTCCATGACTTCCTAACACGTTCAGATGGCGCGTTGTACGCCGCACGCCGTAAACCGCCGCACTAATACCCCGCATATCCCCCGCTTGTGACATGATTGGATGTTCCGGAATGCCGCGATCGTGATCCACGAAAGAGCATGTAATGTCAATCGAATAACTCAAGAGTTCGTAAAGTCGATACTTGTGAAGTATCGTGTGTATTTTATGCATGTGCACGCATTGTGGTGGTAAAGTGATGGGTAATGGCGCTCACTAACCAAATAACTCCCGACCAGGGTTGTATAACCAAGTCAGAAATCTGGAATCTGATGAGATGATGTTTGAGACACTATCCTGCGACCGTTAACGAATACTAGGCTTTCAAGAGGTGCGCAAGCATCACCTTCACTTGGTCGAAACCAAGTATGTAGTTGGCTTCTGAGAGGACCGACCGGTCATGTATGTTGATGGCATGCCGGTACACGTCCATGTCTCACTTTCCCAAGAAGGCGCGATTCAGGCCACCCAAATCGACTCCGCACAAACAGCTGGCTGAGACTCTGGCCATGGGGCAGTAAATTTCTTATCGCAAAGGAGTTGATAACCGCGTGATATTCCCGTGAGACGTTGCTCCAAGACAACCGTCCTTGGTCGGTCTTGGCCGATCACTCCAACAAGGTAGGTAGCACATGTTCATACCTATACCTCGATTATCCTACGAAAACGCGATCTAAGCCATTCAAATCATCCCAAGTGAAGTCGAGCGGTCGAGATCAATTTGCACTGGGAAGTGTAACCACGCATGTTTGGGCTGCGTTGATTAGCCGGGCATGATATGCTTGGCCGACCGCATGAGGAGATAGATGGGCCCACTGATCATGTCGGGTATGACCTAATTGCTGAATCTAATCATGACCCTCCATTCGTATTCTAGAGAAGATGGATTGCCGTGATGGCTTCTTGAAACCCTAATTTGGTTTTCAAAGCCGTGCGCTACCTCTTTGTTTGGGCAAGACGTACTTTGTCACACAACATCGTTATTCCCTGACTGACCGCTGGCGCAGTGCTAGCTCACGGCGATCGTGTCGACATGCTCTCGGCCCTTTTAAGTCTGTACTCCACACCCTCCATCTATACCGCGAAGATGGATGGTTGAGACTATTTTTGCGACACATGTAATATGCCGTAAACCCTTGGCTTTAGGGTTTTCCGTCCAAAATGCTCGGTATGAAGCGCCGACATCGCATAAAGATAATATAACGATATATACATTCATAAACATCCGAAATAATACAAGCAGAGATAAAATAAAACATTCTATGGATAAAAATCCATTAAGTCAAAGAACTGAAGATAGCGAGCTCGCATGCCTCGATCTGCCCGCGTCACAACCAAGTCCTCTCTCTATGCTCCATCCTGACATGAGCATTATAAAACACCTCAAAAGCTTCATCCAAAGCCATGACTTTCTTTACTGAAGGGTCGATCCGACAAGCATGTCGATCCACATATAAATCCATTGCATAAAGGTATTGCGTTTGGCTAACCTCGAACAACTCTTCACACTCGCGAGCAAGTCGAGTATTTCCGATAACAGTGGCTTGTAACAATTCAATTCTTTGTTTTTAAGAAACAAACATAAAGCACTGACTGATTCTTCCATAATTACTAATAATTTGTGTCCAAGAACCTCTAGACTATATATATATATATATTAAAAAAAAATTAAGAGGGAGAACTTTTCAAGATGATTCAATTATAAGTATACGACAACGTGTGATCTCTTGTTCTACATCTTGCATCATCACGAGCGCCTCTTCGCACTAAACAATAGCCATAGATAGAGCGACTCGCATATTGCCTAGTACTTGTTCTACTTCATGCATAATCCTATCGGATGCATGGTTTTGCCGAGCTATGTCAAAAGTCTCATTCTGCTCCTCCAAAGCTTTACATGCACTATCTTGAACGGTTAGCCTATGAGTTTGCAAAGCCTTCGCTTCATTTCTTAAGACTAGCAATCATGCCAACTCCACTTGTTAATCAGAAGGATGCACCAGAGCGGATATCACACTTAAAGTTAATACATATCCACGCAAGCGACGACCTGATTGCTGGGAAATGTGCGCACGACAGTCGGCTACATCCTGATCAATATCGGCCATCATAAGGGTGGATTACTGAAACATCCGATCGGCTTCATAACGAGCGGAGACAACATCATCTAGCGCATGATGAATTTCGAAAGATACCAATCCAGATGATTGTACCTCCCGATCCATTGAATACACTTTGTACCGCTTATCAAACCGCGCGCGCGTTTTAGAACGATTTGTTGTCCTTATCTCCCTAAGCAATTCTATTTCAGCTCTCACACGTAATAAGCGATCCAACTCAGATCCTCTTCTATAAGGAGTTACTAATGTCGGCACAGAGGCCAGAGACAGTACGTTGCCATGTAACAGGTGAGCCATCTAAAGAATTCTAATATAAAGAATGAACAGAGTATAAGGAATGAAAATGAACAACCTTTATTTATATAGAAAGCATACATCTCGTGGCATTCATTACTTCGTAACTACTATCCACCACCAAAAAATAATAATTAGGGAAGTGCACGAAGCGCCCAGAACTTGAGAAGAGCCATTTCAATAGACTTCACACTACTTCTCCCGCATCAACACATTGGAAATGAGTAACCAGACGTCGCTCGCGACAATACCCACGATGTTCAAGAAGATTCATATCAGGCAACCCACCCTCACTTTTAATCTTCATCACAAGATGATCTGCAACGGCTAATTGTTCATGCCAACACGAATTCTCGATCTCAAATGTATCACGCGCAAGACACATCACCCTTAAAAGGCGATTTAGATACCCTACCTACAGAACCAACCTCACACGATTAGCCATGAAACAAAAAGAGCTTAAGGGACGTTTACTATGATTAACCAAGACAGTTCCCATATATATAACCAAATGACACAACACCCAAGACAACATTTATGAATCCCTAAAAAAAAAAAAAAAAAAAAAAACGGGGATGATGGTAATAATCTGCTTAAGAGCGCTCAGTTATAAGCGAGCGGCAGTAAGAAATTTCTTCATCTAGGTCCTGCATCATCAACTGTGCTTCACCGTATTGAGTAGTGGAGTCGGTATAAGCACTACGCACCTCTTCTAGCACTTGATGAATATTGTGCATAACATTGCCGGAGGCATGGGCTTCTTGATCTATGTTTAGCGTCTCCTTATGCTCTTCATAAGCTTTGCGTGACTTATCCAGAGCAATCAATCGATGGGTTTGTAGTATCCAACTTCGTCCTTCAATACTAGCAAACATGCTAATTCCGCTTTCTTATCGGTAGGATGAATGAGAGCAGACACATCACATAAAGTCAAAGCACATCCACAAAGATTAGGACCCGCTTGCTGATTAATAAATGCACGACAGTCAGTTATCGCTTTCTCAATATCAGTCGTCATAAATATCGACTCTTGAAATAGTCGCTCAGCCTTGTTCCGAGCAGAAATAGTATCATCTAGCGCGTGTTGCACTGCCAGAGTCAGGTGCCCGAACGTTTACATCTTCTGAGCCATCAAATGCGTCTCATACTGCTCATCAAACTGCGCGCGTGTGGCCACTCTATTCGCCATTCTAACTTCTCCAAGCATTTCTACCTCAGCCTTGACCAACAGCAAGCGAGTTAGCTCATGATTCTTCTCATAAGGAATAACTAGTGTTGGCACAGGAGCCAAAGCCAAAGTGTAACCATGTAGACGATGAGCCATCCGCTGCAAAATATAACTAACAACCAAAAGAAAAAACAAAAAAATAAAAGAAACTCGAAAGACACTAACTAAGGCAATTCCATTCACCCCTACTTATAGAAATACATGATAATGCCACATTAATTACCATCCAACCACAATAATAAATGCGGATAATTAAATAATAAAATATGTCTCGCAAAAGAAAAAAACAAACCATCAAAGTTCCCAGTTCAACCCAAACAAAAGCAAAGAAATTATTGTTCAAAGCACACTCACAAAACAACCCAAAAAATTAATTAATATCCAAAGCGACCAGCTCCGCTCTCTTCTTAGTAAGGCGCCCATTGACCTCCTCAGAAGCATCCCGGGCGATCCTCAATTCCTCGGTAGCTCGACCAACGTCCGCCATCAGTCGGTCATATGCTGCTTTCTTGACATCAGCAACATTGAGCAAATGCTTGTATTCTTGATCCGGCTCATAAATCTCACGAGGCAATGTGGTCCGTGCATTGTGATTCTCCTTTGCCAGATCCAATAGGTTCTTGAGCCAATGAATGGGAAATCGAAGAACTAGATAAGTTTGAATGGAGGCGTCCCATTTCCTCAATGTAACTGGATCAATAGGAGTTTCCTCCGCCTGAGAAAGGCCGTCCGCTATATCAAGTAAATCCTCATTAGCCACGATTAAAGAGTTGGCGGGCATTTCTTCATGAACATACGTGTGACCGAACCTCTCCACTATGCGTCGATAAGTGGCTGCTTTAGATGAGGGGACCCAAACCCATGTACCAACTCGAAGCGGTTGTCAACACCCAGCCTCCGCCGCCGAAATAGCACGAGGATATCGGAACAGAGGATCCTCCGGGGTAGCCATTAGTTCAGCATCAGCATCCACGCCGCGAGAAATCTTAGGAGATGGATTGGAAGGCTTTTGTCGTTTATCGTTAGCACTTCCGGACTCGCTACCTTTAACTTGTTGGTTCGAACCGCTCCCCTTACCATGGGCGCCATCTCGTTTTCCCATATGTTGAAGAGAGAAAAGAAAACATAAATAAATACTCCAACACAACAAGGAAGTAATGATGATGACTCAAAATGTATAAGATATACCAGATCAGGAGGAGGAGGAGGATTGGTAGGAGAATGGACCGATCGGCGAGAGGAAGAAGAAGAGCTTGACGCGGTTGGCTCCAAGTGATCTATTAAGAAACAAAAGCAAGAGGAAAAGGGGGAAATAAAATAATTTTATCGAAGTATATAGGAATGGAGATGTATATATAGATTACCAAATGCATTTAATAATAACAACAGAATGTTTTAACCGACACGTATCAGTATTCAAACCTAACAAGGAACAACATAGTGTACTCACGAGACTTAGAAGGGGAAGATCTTTGATTCTTGGCACTGCCTTTAAGACCACTGTCCTTTTGGGAATAATCATGAACAGAATGGTCAGACTCAGACACGCTCGTTGGACCTAGCATATCGGAAGGAGTATGAAGAGGGTGATTAGGATCTTGAACCGTCTTTACAATTAGAGGGCGAGTGGAGTGTAGAATCATACGGGGAGAAAACACTTCGGAACCACTTTGACTGACTGATCGGCCTAGTTGGCGTTCCACACGATCAATGAATGTACTTGCGGACGGTGACCCCATTTTTGGAGCCTGCGGAGAAAATGGAGGGGAAACATTAGCAGTATGAATAGAAGGCAATCGCGGAATAGGTAGCACGCCGGCATCTCGTTTCATCTTCTTAGCTAGACGATCAGCCCTTCATTCATTGAGAGGCAGATTAATGTACTTTTCAAAGAGTAGGCCCCTAGGCTTCCAGCCAATAGGTGGAGATTCTAAAAGAATGTGACAAACAAATATAAAAGAAACTAAAGTAGGATTCGGCGGAAAATAAAAGAGGAGAAGAAAGGAAAGGTACCTTAGCAGGAGGAGACGTAACATGAGGAATATCCAAAGGCTTCACTAACTGAGGACGCCTTCTCTTCTTGGAACTAGACGGAGGAGGTAAAGCACTACCTTTCCCATCCTCTTGAGAATACTCATCGCCTAGAAGAGGATCCCAGCTGGTAACAAGCGGACGGAGAGGGCTACCTTTGTTGCTTCAGGAAAGTTTATATTTCTTGGCAATCTCTGTATTCAACTTCACGCGGCCTGATGCGTGCATTTCTTTGAAATCATCCTTGGTTAAGGACGGAGGAGCATATGGTTCCTTGAGGAGAAGGTTCAACACGTTCCTGCTGATACCATTGCGATACCCAAGCCACTCGCTGGTGACGCTAACTTGCCGACGGGATTGAGGTTGGAAGAAATCAAAATAACACTAACGATCACTCATTCGAAGACTATTTTTGAAAACGAAGCGATGAAAAATCTTCCGGACCTCCCTATCTTCCTCAGTTAAAGAAGGGAGGGGAGGGTTATAAGGAACTCCTTGGTCAAAACCCAGCTGTCGAGCCACACGAATGGTATTGTATGTCTCGGATGAAAACTTCCCACCATGAAAACCAGGAAGACGTCCGGGTAGGGTAGAGACGATGATGTCAAAATCTTCGGCTGAAGGTGTCTCTGTGAAAGACATCCTCCTCTGAGACTTGATAACAAAATTATAATGCGAAGAACCAGTATGACCATCTTGATAAGTGATAGGGTTGAAATCTGCACCCTTATCCATGTGATCCTTGAGCTTGGTCTTAGGTAAAAAACCCTTCTTGTGATAAAGAGTCATCCGAGGATGGGACTCGGGTACAAGTTGCTTGGAACCTTCCTTTTGAATGACCTCCTCTTGCCGCGAAAGAGCAAGAGGATTCAGATGAGGATGCCTGTATAAGTGAAAGCGCTCCCAAGCCCATGCTTGAATAAAATTGGCAGGGAGGAAAGTCTCAACCTCATGAGATCCTTCCACACGACGAATATCACGCACCAGCAAGTCCAGATGGTGATACAGACCGCCCAAGAACATAGGGGCAAGCGGGAATGACACACCGCATGACATCAATACGGCCATATGGATAAGCTCATTCTTAATGGTGTCTCGGGGACTGTACTCGAATACATCATGACATAACCAAAAGAGAAGGAAGGTTGCCAACTCCGCTCGACTGTTTCCCCTTCACGAGGAGGAACACCTTCACGCTGGTCCAGAAAGCAAATGAGCCCAATATTTGATCCAATAAGAGAAAGAGGCTCGACGTTGCCCGGACTTCGGTTTCTGGCCGCTCTTTACCTCTCTCACATCATCAGACTCTTCAGCAGCAGATGACTTTGGTTGAGCAGCTTTTATGGCGGATGCCATGAGCTTTGAAGAAGACGAAACATTAACTGGAGAATCATGGGTGGCGGACACAGTAGCTTTACCCTTTCCTTTATCTACCGGTCCTTCTATTTCGTTCGTAGCCTCATCTTTGACCTCTCCTGGCAGTTGGAATGTTATGTATTTTGCTTTGGCTGCAATCAAGCGATCACGAAGGTCTCGTTGCTCTTGTTTAAAGACTTGTGAAGGCAGCAATTATCGAAAAATCAGTACCACCATGAACAGGTAGGCTCTAAGCTCCACTACGTCTTCTAGGATGGGGGTCGCTTCACCCCAAGAAAATAGAAACGTGTGACGATCGATTCCCCAGCGCACACATAAACGGATCAAGCTATCATGATCTCGCCGGACGTATCTAAACTTTGAAGCCTCTAAAGCAGCCTCTATACCTAAAGAACGAATGATCCTCCTATTATCCGGATTGGAACGAATATAATCTACCCATGGATCCCATACGGCATGAGATTCAGCGGACGAACAAATGATGATTGAAGGAAAAACGCAATCTCCCTATGAATCGCCAAACGGGCATATCCTCGAATGAAGGTGTAGGAGGCGACTCCGCTTGGGACGGATAAGCCCCACCTCTCGAGATCCGGACGGAAAACGGATGAGGATTCAAAGATGCGCGAAATCCAATTGTCATCAGCCTGGGAAAAGAGTAGTATTGTCATCTGCGGCGGCGGTCCTAGCTGATCTCTAAGCTCGGATTACCCCGTATTTCCTCCATTGTATACGACTCTGACCTGAGGGGCGCGTCATGGTTAGGCGATTCATTAGACATGGTGAGTAAAAGAGGAAAGGAATAAAGAGAAAGACATGCGGTGAATAAGTGATGATTGAGGAGTGAGGTCTCCTCTATTTATAGGGAGGTAAAAGAAGGAGCGGTTACTGGATAGACCAGTATCCGCAACATCCCAAGAGTCGTAAACTTAAACCTCCCATAACTCACCAGTTGTAACCGTCGCATCAACATATGACTGTTGACACGGTCTTTGACCGGTCAAACAGTCAGGGGACTAATGTTGATACATGAAAATAACCAATCCTAAAATAGATGGCCCCTTAACCTATCAAGCGTCCCCTCTTAGGATGGATAGACTAGGGGACTAGGCCTAACCCACTAATTATAGTTCTAGTCCATCCAAGACCACATTAAGTTGGTTGGGCTTCAGCCCAAGAGGAAAGCCTCTTAGGGTTTGGTATTAACTTAAGGAAATTGAAATGGTAGTTTAGTAATATGTTAATCTTATGGGCACTTATTCATAAGATTGTCATTATAAAAGGGGAAAGAGGGCACACTTATTGAGATATCATTAACCCACCATTACTTCCCATAAACCTCTCTACTCCTTGGGAGTACTTTCTGTGATTAGGGCTAGTTCCTCCTTCCCACGTTTTACCCTATCAACACAAAGTGATCAACTTCAATGAATCACCATCTATCTCATTGTATTCTTTTCCATTCGTCAAGGTTTTGTCCTACTGGGTTTTTCCTTGTTAATGTTTTAACAAGGCAACATATGCGAGTCTAATTCTGCTCCAAGCCTTCTTAATATTGTATTTTTTTACCTTACTTCAGGTTTAACCCTGTGGGATTTCCTGACGAGGTTTTAACGAGGCAATTAACTTAGACTCAGTGGCCTTTGAAGATCGTACGACATGTGAAGAACTGCACCAAGGTTTTGTCCCTCTGGATTTTCCTAGAAAAGTTTTAGTGAGGCAATAAACTTAAATACGGTGGTCATCGATGAGAGAACTACATTTGAAGAACAACATCTGAAGGACTATATGTGAAGCACTAATATTGGACAACACAAGGGGGAGTGTTGTAGGGACTTGGACCCATGTATGTGCGGCCCATATTGAAGTCTTTTAGTTTTCCCTTTAAGTCTTTTGGTTTTCCCTTTTCCTAATATATAAAAGATACTATGTACTACTATGGAAACCTATCAATAAAAACTCTTCTCTTTTTCCCCACTTTACCTTTCTTTTACATTTCCACTTCAACACCTTTTCCTATTTTGCATAGGTCTCCATATATCCTCGTTCTTCCATATTTTTGGGGTGCTCGTTCGTCCATTATTGCTAAGTACACTCACAACATTTTCTGGGGCTTACTAGATGGTGGCACGTATGCTCGAAAAGTGAATATTTATTACTAATCCATGGAATTCTCATTGGAAAAGCCGTGAATTGAAGTAATGAAATATTGTAGTAAAAATAGAATGTTTTCTAGAATTCAATTGATGAATACTACACTAGAATTATTTAACCGATGACTTCTATACTAGCATGCATCCGTCTATGAGCATTATATTTATTCGAGAATCGAGGTATGAGGTAGTGGAAGCATCATACTCATTCTGAATGTTTATTATGCATAGTCAAGGAACATTTGCGACATCCTGAAGACGTTATTGCTCTATACTAGTGGTCAATCCATTTGGGAGCCGTCCAATCATTCTCGATTCTATACATAAGTAAATACTGAAATTTCTTAGTATTGTTAATGAAATATGCAGAATATTGAAAGCTCAGCTGAGAGGCTTTAATGATTGCATATTTATGCACACTCTAAAGATATTATACACTCAGTCAGAGATCATCGTGACATGAGCTTTCATGTCTATACTTTAAAATATGAATTTCACATACTCGTCTGAAACTAGGTCATAAATATGCAAAATTATGATTTTACAGTTTTAGTCTTTGTCAAAAATCCACCATCAACAGTATGATAGATTGCCATACCAAAACCCTAATCAATGCCACCATATTTTCATAATTGAGTCATCCTTCGTGATGATGCGTTGGTTGGGTATAATATTTGTAACCGATTTTGACTGAGATAGAGGAATATTCGTTAATTTATGCACTATGATTAAGCGCCGAAAGTCATATGGGAGCACGAGATTACATGAGGATCGTGTGAGATACAATAGGGATGGGGTTGAGCCTCGGCTTGTGTGGAATTCCATGTATGGAATGTGGAGGCCGATCTCTATCAATGAGTATCTTTTAATGAATGTCAGATATTTGAGGATGATTTTTATATGAGAGGCTTGTTAGTATATTTGATTCTTATGTATGTACGAGATTGAGATGAGCTTGTGGGGTTTGGGTCTCACATGCGCATGAGGATCAGGTTTCATGGATTCACTGGGACATCCTATCTAGGATGTTATTGGAAATCAGTTGCAAACATATTCATTTAAGGATCACACATGAGTAGTATATCCAGCCGGGGACAGTTACAGGGGACTCCAATCTTGCTCGTGAAACCGAGACGCGCTTCCTGGAGATCTACTCATGCTAGGGGAATCAGACGTGGAAGCCTCATGGGGATAAAGAGCACATACGACCAGTTTATCCGGCTGGGGATGTCCTAGGGGTCGTGCTATGAGGTCCTGAGGCCGAAAGCTGAGTCGCGCTCATGGAAAAAAAAAGAGCCGGTATCGAGAAAGTGAAGGCCGAATCTCGCTCATGAGGCCGAGACTTGGCTTGGGCCTATGAAGAAAAAGTTTTGTAATGGAAATCAACCGCATCTTAAGATACGATCATTTTGCCCTTGTCACAAAAATCACCATTTACAATAGTATACTCCACAAGGAGCCGCATTAATTTCTCACTCTCTGGATAATTTTCAAGTTCTTTTTTCGTTTAGTTCTTTACAAGAAGAAAAATGCTAAACCTAAATAATTTATTTTATTTGAAAACTCACGCAATAGGCCTATGAATTAAATGCTTAAAGTGAGCTTAGAAACATTGTCATTTTCAGTTCTAATATTTTATATTCGTTTTTCTTTGTTCTGTTTTCTCTTTATCTGTTAGATGTTAAAATTTTATATCTCCCTCTCATTTTGCTCTTTTTCTTTTTCTTTTCTTTATCAATCAACAAAATTTCATAATGAGTTTCGCCGGAAAGATGACCAAAAAAAATATTAAGATAATTTAGCATGTCTTCAAAAATTTCGAGTTTTGCAGAAAAAATAAGGCCCTAAGCCAAGTATTGATTTAGATTATCTTGGATTGGTGCTGGTACGTGTTTGGTGTGCAAAAGGCACAATGAAACAACTCCAAATGGACACCACTAACCAGCAAAGAAATGACAACCACGTAACAAATCGAAATCGAATCACAATCACTGTAATGTACTCAGTGATACTTACAGCATGTTTGTTTTTCTGCTGAATTTGGTGTATGGATCTGACTTGATCCCTGGCTCAGCACTAGTCAGATGTCATACCATTTGTTCTTTAGTTTGAGTCAGATCTGACTCGCGACCTAACTAAACATGATCCCTGACTCGGATCCATTTGAGTAAGAAAATAAAATATCCCTAACTCATGAGACCAAACCACTGACTCGTTTATTTTTGAGTCAGTTGAGTCAGATCTGACTCAAAAAAAAAAAACTGAATTAGATCCAGATGAGTCAGGTAATTTCAACTATTACTCATTACTCCTCGAATATTTGGATTATTGTGCTTAAGAAGCTAGAATCACAATTCCAACGACCGTAACTTTAACAAATTCCATTTAGTATTGAGACTTCAAAAATCAAGTTAGGGTCAAATGACTCAAATCCTATATACAACCATAACGATTTTCTAATAGCTAAACTTTCTTATGGTGAGAACAACTATATTTAAGCAGGTATTATGGTAGATGAATGGATTTTTGGTATTGGTTGATTGCATTATCAAGATTATTTTGTTGCAAAGAAAACAGATTATTACTTAAATGGAGCAATTTCATTTGTACCTGTGGATTGGAAATTGCAAACAAATCTAGCTAGACCATGCAAAGATTAAATTTAAGTTGATATTAAAATTTCAGTTCCACTCTTGGTGCACCCAGGATCGCCCAAAATGTCAAAGATCTTCTCATAAAGAACTTAAAGATTGTGAAAACTGCAATTTTCATTTGAATTTATCTATTGATCATGTACTTGCTGGAGTGTGAACTACTCACTCTATTTCCATTATTATTATTACCCCTTTATTTCTACTTTTTTCAATAACAAACATTTCTCACTATCCTAGTTATGGAAACTCTATTCCCTCTTTTACTTCTTTCACTTCTAACGGTTTTGGCTACACAAGCATTTGCTTCTTCTTTGGAAGAAGCTTCAACCATTGTATCAAGCTACGGACAACCTAAAATCAAATTGAACAAAATAGACTATTGTTGGAGAGCCAAACCACTACCAATATGGTCAGCAAATCGTCGTGCCTTGGCTGAATGCGCTGTAGGGTTCGGTAAGGATGCTGTTGGAGGTACACACGGTGCAACATACATTGTCGTAGACTCGTCAGATGATCCGATCAATCCAAAACCTGGTACACTTCGATATGGTGCAGTTCAAAATGAACCACTATGGATAATGTTTAACAAGGATATGGTTATAATACTGAAAACTGAATTAATGTTAAAGAGTTTCAAAACTATAGATGGAAGAGGAGTTAACGTGGAAATTGCTTATGGACCTTGTATTGTTATGCACAATGTAAACAACATAATAATACATGGGATCAGTATTCATGATTGTATGCCAGGGAAGCAAGAAATTGTTGTTAGCTCACCGGGGCATACAGTCCACCGATTACGAGATGGTGATGGAGTTGATATATTTAACTCCTCGCATATTTGGATTGATCATTGTTATCTTGCAAGATGTACAGATGGTCTTATTGATGTCATTCATGGATCCACTGCCATTACTATTTCAAATAACTACTTCACTCAGCATGACAAGGTAAGTATAGGCCTTTCCACTTCTTCATACAACAGCTTGTTGTAGCTTGCTTACATGATTAATTTACAAAGGGGATGATTTTTCCAAAATTCTGAGATTGTAAAAATTAGCATTTGAAAGAAACACCGATTAATATCCCTATGGTTCGGAACTAGTGAAATATCTTGATCATATAAATGGTGAACTCATGGTTTTGAACCAGTGCGTAGTAGCAGTAAAAATTCAGTTTTTTTACTAAAACCAAATTATTGTGGAAAATCTGGCTAAAATTTTGCACGAGTGAAAAGTAAGTCCAACAGATTTCTCAAAGAGGTGATACAGTATTGTGAAATAGGGTAAACAAGAAAGAGTTTTCATACCGAGACTCATATAACCCCACTGAATCAATGTGGTCGATTTGTAGGTGATGCTGCTTGCACACAACTACTATTTCAACTTTCAAGGATGCCAAGGATACAGATGTTAACACAACTTATCCTGTGGATACGCTTTTGTAGGTGATGTTACTAGGCCACAACGATCATTTCAAGGGTGACAAGGTTATGAAAGTTACATTAGTCTTCAACCACTTCGGCCCTGGTTTAGTGCAGAGGATGCCAAGGTGATAAGGCTTTCTTCTAACCAAATAGTTGACAGCTAGCTGGTATTCCACAACCCCTGAAACTAAATTGGAATGATGTATTCGTTGCAGAGTAAGAAGGGGGTATGCTCATGTTGCGAATAATAGGTACGATGAGTGGTTGATGTATGCCATTGGTGGGAGTGCAAATCCTACAATCTTTAGTGAAGGGAACTACTTTACTGCATCCAACAATTCCGGCATCAAAGAGGTAAAATTTAAAGAAAGAAACCTGTAAAACTTCACATTATTTCTCCACTAATTTACTGCTTCGAATTTTATGGTCAACTGTTACTCTTATGACAGGTAACGAAGAGAGAGAGTGATAGTGGTTGGAAACAGTGGAAATGGAGGTCATATAATGATGAATTCGAAAATGGAGCTTATTTTGTTGAGTCCGGTTGGGGAAATTGTGCTCCTAACTACACTCAATCTCAAACATTCAAGGTTTATAAAGGATCAATGGTGCCTACTCTAACATCATATGCAGGTCCTCTGAGATGTGCAGCTGGATACGGATGTTAAATACTTATAAGAATGATTTTGAGGTCTACCTTTCTAGTTTTCTATGGAATTTCTCTTCCTTGTTAAGTAAGGATACCAAAATGTGAAATTATGAACACTTAACTTTTCTTTTATAAGAACCATAATGTTGTTTGGTTAGCAAACATAATTAATAGGTACTGAGATTCACTAGAAAGGAATTGTATTCTGAAACCAATAAATCAGTAACTTTCTTTTAATTTTGTTAGAAATGAAAGATTCAAAAGAGGTACCTGGTTGTGATATGCACAAACACATCTCCAAGACTTCGGCACCAATCTGCCATCATGACTAGCTCATTTCCTATTACATACACATCTGACATCCCCATCAGTAGGAAAGTAGGACTAGGCTTTCCCAAGCCTTCCAAACTGTAACCATCATTGATTCTTCTGTCCAACTATGGGGACATCAGCTTCATCAATCTCCAGGGAATCACATACAGGTGGCCCTAAACCCCATCATGAAACAATACTATCGAGCTGAGTGAAATAATTTTCAGTAAAATCAGGTTACCGCCAAGGCAGCAAATCCTTTCTTTCCACAGTTGATGATGAAAATATAAGTCATATCTTACATTCCATCTAATATAGCAGCTTAGGTTCCCCAATCAGCACTGCATTCGCCTAAGCCAGCGAAAATGTAGGTGAGCACCAAAAAAGTGGCTACATAGTTTAATATAATATGAAAGAATTTGGTTTTTTCCACACCTCCTCTCCAGATCAGTACACAATCAAAAGTCACTTTTTTTCCCATTTCGACCAAAAACAGACTTGTTTAGGCTTGTATTAATTGTAAATTTTCGACAATCTTTCATCAGTTTGCTCAACACTGGTCTAATTGGCAATCATTTTTCATTAAAAATGTTTGACGCAACTTTGGGCAGGAGTCTTCCTTATTCTTCCATCTACCATGGCTTTTCTTATCTTAGAAGCATGGTCCCATTTACCTGCTTCTGCATAAATGTTTGATAGCACAACGTATCTCCCACTATGTTGTGGTTGCAACGTAAGCAACCTTCTCCCCACCGCATCTGCCAAATCCACATTCGCATGAACCCTACAGGCACCCAGAAGAGCCCCTAAAACAGTTGCATCAGGCTGAAAAGGCATACTTTTCACAAACTCCTCTGCTTCTGCCAATAAACCTGCTCTTCCCAAAAGATCAACTACACACCCATAGTGTTCCATCCTTGGAACAACCCTAAAATCAGGCAACATAGCCTGATACCATTTTAATCCCAATTCCACGAGCCCGGCTCGAGCGCAAGCTGTAAGAAGAGCAACAAATGTTATCTCATTTGGGTGAAATCCTTCCACTCTCATCTTCTCAAACATTATTAAAGTCTCTTGCTCTCTACCATTACAAGCCAAGGAAGACATTAGTGCATTCCAAGTGCACACCTTTTTATCTGACATTCCATTGAAAACTTCAAAAGCACTGTCCATGCAACCTGTTTTACCATACATAGAAATCAAAGCTGTTCCTAGAAAAGCAGTCAACTCGATCCCATTCTTAACAATGTAACCATGGATCTGTTTCCCTTGATAAAGACATCCACCTCCATCCAAATTCGAACATGAGCAAAGAACAGAAACAAATGTAGCTTCACCAGGCCTCACATCAGAATCAATCACATCTTCATGCACCATCATCTTCTTAAAAAACCACATTGCCTCGCTAAAACACTCACATTTTCCAAATCCGTTAATGACACTTGTCCAAGAAAACACGTCACGTTCAGACATCTTTTCAAAGAGTAAAACAGCAGATTCCATTTCACCATTTTTTCCGTAAGCATCAAGCATTGCATTTGTTGTAACCATGCACGGTTCGGGTATTTCTTCGAACACCTTTTGTGCCTCTTGAAGATGTCCAAATTGCGCATAGAAACTGACAAATGAAGCATGAACAAATGGATCAAACGATAACCCACGTTTGATAGCTTGGTTATGAATAGGTCTACCTAAGAATGAAGCAAAAGTGGGTGAAGACGAAATAGCTTTGATTACAGAAGGAAAAGTGTGATTATTTGGTGGCGCTTGATGACAAAGCATATAAGTAAAAAGAAGTAAGGATTTATAAGGATTACCAAAATTAAGATGCGCTCTTATTAAGGTGTTATAGAGAAGTGTTTTTATCCATTTTGAAGGTTGGGACGAGGGTTTTAAAAACAAGTGACCGCTTGTGATTAGAAGCGAATGAATTTGATTGATTTGTCTTTTCTGTTTGAAGTGCTTTTGGAGAAGATCAAGTAGAGACTCATGTGAATATAACATATATACCAGACTGTAATTAAACAACTCAAATACTTCTGTAAAATAGCAAAGAAGCCGTAAGAATATCATTCATCACAGAAGTGCTAATTCATGACTGCTAACAAGTTTTTCTCTTGCTAATGACTTAATTCTGTGATGGTCTGAATGGAAGATGATCCGACGCCAAGTTATTTGACCGTGCTGCCTATACTTCCAAACTAGCCGTCCTGACCGTATCGGATGGTATTGGGACGGGAAGGGGTATTTTCTATAATTTTAGCATATCTCATGCATATTATGGGAAGCGGGAATATAATAAATACCGGGAATGCTCCATATTGGTGGGCTTGGACAAATACCTCTTAATTTTTTTTTTTTTTTTGGTGTTAATTCCCCCGTCTTCCTTTTTTTCTTTGCAAAATAAAATAATATCCAAAATAAAACCATATCTCATTGAATAACCAAGATCATATTTTAGATGCCTTTTATTTCTTCTTCTTCATTTATTCAATCCTGAGCTTAAATCTCTAGCTAAGAATTATAATATTTGCACCAATAAACACAATCTCCTAAAAACCTCTTCCCCTTCAAACCTACCGCAACCATCACGCTCTTTGCAAAAATATCAATCCCACCACCACCACCACAAAATGCAACATCTAGTTTTCAAATCTTCATCGTCGCCGCCCTCCAAACCTCAGGAACATACCACCACCACCACCACAAATGCAAACATCTATCTTTAAATGGATTGATTATCTTATTTCTCTTTTTGATCTGTATTTTCGTGATACAAATCGAAATTCAAGCTACGTCGATTCCTAAATTGGTGATGGAGATTAAAGGTGATTATCTTTATTTTAGTGTTTAAGTTTATGCTGGTAACTGTGGTATTCTAACTAGTTGCTTTTATTGTTGTTGGTGGTGGTGAGAATAGGATGATGAAATTGGTGATGGAGATAGTGGAGGTTCTCGGTTGTTGAGGCTAAGTGGTGGAGATTTGGTGTGATTTTGGTGGTTGGGAGATGGTGGTGGTGAAAGAAGAAGGGTATTCAAATGATGGCGGTTTGTTACTACTTTCCCTATTGTTGGCTATGGTGATCTCTATTTTAATTTTGAATAAATTACAGTATCATTTTGAATTTACGCCCATTTCACAAATTAGAATCTTTTTTAAAGGATTTAATTTCATTTTTAGGTAAATTAAGCAGATTTGTTACATTTTTGTGAATGGCGACAATTTGCAAGCCAAATTGAATTCAATTGATTCATTTTTGTTTGTGAATTAGGGGTTTTATATGGAAGAGATGATTTCCCGTATGAATCAATTGGTCTTTACAAGCATGTGAGTCATTATTCCCTCATTTTCAATGTTAAGTTGTATCATTTTCTTGGCCTGGTGTGCAAAATGTACTATCAATATTTGTACTAGCATTGGCCAATGCCAACTACAAGAAAATTTAACATTCGGTATTATCAAGTTAACGCATTCTTTCGCATTCGCATCGTGCATAATTTTTCTCGTATACGAAAGTGAATTTGTAAATGATTAGACGGCTTGATTTATGTGCTTATATCAAATTTTATTATCTCTTTTTTGGTCACTTTTATTAGCTTTTTGTGAACCAATTGGATGTAAAATGATTCATTTTGTTGATTGAATTTGGAATCTATCAAAATTTAAGTTATTTTTTCATTTTTATTGTAAGTTAAGTGTTTATTAATCATAAATGGTTACTTTGTTTTATGTTCATTTTTGTTTGTGAGCTATAATTACTGAGTATCTTTGCTGTCTGCTTCTGTTTTAGTGTTGGAAAATAAATATTGATTGTCCAATATATTTTGTCTTCTTATAGTGTGTATATGTTCTTTTTGCGTAGACAAAATGGCAAGTGTACGTGCTTGGATTTATCTAGTATTTCCTTTCATTTTATGTCAATGTAGCTAAATGTATTTAGATATTTATGCTCTGATGACAACTTCTTGGGACGAACTAGTATATGCCCATCTATCTAGCATCTCCTTTCATTTTGTTCCTCTCGATCTCACCGACTTGTTTTTGTGTCTCGGTTATATATTAGAAGGGTTATCTTGCTTTTCATAATTTTACTACTTCAAATACCATAAAACCGATTCTAGCATTTCTTTCTCGTGAACCAAGGCCTCCTCGTACATATTGGGAGGATAGTGAGGAAAGCTTATCTCGAAGTCATGAAATGAATGAGGTAACACCAGTCAATCAACTTTCTTATCTTTTAGCTATATAATCTTTTTGGTATCCCACTATGTCGATGATACTTGTGCCTTTACCACGTTGCTTGTTCACATGACATACATATCCAAAAAAATATTGCAATGTTTTCTTGTTATTTTATTTTTGTTGTTGTACTGTTAATGAATCATATAATCCACTAGTTTTTCTTTATGCTAGCATATCGCGGCAGTTTATCGCATTAAGATACACCTTTTGTGGTAAATGTACTTGCCTGTGAAATTATCTTTATGCATACATCTCAGAGCAGTTGTGTCTCTATTAAAGTTTAAGCTAGAAAACAATGTTTTAATGTTCTGTGTATGTTGATGTTGTTGTATGTTACATTTTTTGTCTTCAAATTTTTGGAAACAACCTCATCAAGTTGCTTCCAACTTTGGAGACAACTTGACCAAGTTGCTTCCACTATTGAAGACAATTGGTGCTAGTTGATTCCTTTTTCTGGAGACAACTTGTATTTATTGTCTTCCTATTGAGTTTCAGTTTCGTTTTTGATTTGTGAAAACAATGTTTTAATGTTCTGTGTATGATGATGTTGTTGTAGGTTACATTTTTTGGCTTCAGCTTTTTGGAAACAACCTTATCAAGTTGCTTCCAACTTTGGAAACAACTTGACCAAGTTACTTTCACTATTGGAGACAACTGGTTCTAGTTGCTTCCTTTTCTGGAGACAACTTGTATCTACCGTCTTCCTATTGAGTTTCAGTTTCGTTTTTGATTTGTTTTAGTTTGTTTTAGAGTTTAAATTTTGCAATTTAAGCATCCTTCATGCATTTCTGATTTAATTACCTTAGGAGTATGCAAAGTGTTGAGTTTATTTTGTCGTGAGATTCACTAACAAAATGAATGTTGAGTTTGTGTGTTTCTATTGGTTGGGTTTTTTCCAGGTAAAAATGGTTGTTGCATAGATAACGTAAAAATGATATACCATAGGTTCATGGACTCCAGTTTTTAGAAACAACTTGACCAAGTTGCTTCCACTTTTGGAGACAACTTGACTAAGTTGCTTCTACATCTGGAGACAACTTGATTAAGTTGCTTCCATTTCTGGAGACAACTTGTGATAACTAAGTTCAGTTTTGTAGCTTTGAACATTTTCAACCACTCATTTTGTATTTATTTTTATTACAGATATTTTTCCAGTTTCGGAGCTGGTCTTGGTGAAGATGGAGATACTTAAAGTTACTTGGCAATACATAGCTTTCCTTGTAGACTAGTCACTCTATGAAAAGGAAGTGTGGTTACTGTGGTGTGCTTGCATATCATAATCTTCAGACATGACGAAGACCCCTATGGGATGCTCGTGCACCAACATTCCGAATGTGGCTTCGTATTTCCAACTTGTATAGGACTATGTTCAACGTTTAACATTTCTGAACTTTTTATCTTTGTTTTGATATTTTTATGAAGGTGGCATGTTATGTTTCATTTTTCAGATGTTCAATGTTTTTGAACTTGTTATCTTTGTTTTGATATTTTTTTTTCAGTTTTTCCTTTTTTTTTTTAAACTTGTTATGTTGCAATTGTTCTAAACACTTGTTCTTTCACCTTGTTATGAATTGAACCTTTCTTTTTCTTTTTAGTTTTGGCTTGTGTTAGACTGTTTGCTCCAGTGTGGTTTCTCTCCATATTTTGTAGACAATCTGGACCAAGTTACTTCCATTTTTGGAGACAACTTGAGCAAGTTGCCTCAATGTATTTTGAATCTCTTGTTCCTTTAAAAAAAATCGGAGACAACTTTTGCTAGTTGCCACCATATTTGGAGACAACTAGCAACAAGTTGCTTCCATTTTTAGAGTCAACTTGAGCGAGTTGTTTCCAAACAATAACAACTTGAAACAACTCGAGCAAGTTGCCTCGCAAATTGACTTTACTTGTGGGGACAGTTAGGTTCCTGCACTTTAGACTCCATATTCTCGCTAGTCGATCGTAAGTTGACTTTACTTATGGAGCCGCTAGGTTCCGCACTTTAGATTTTGGAGACAACTTGAGCAAGTTGACTCCAATCTAGTAGACAAATTCAGAGAACATGATAAAATACATTCAAAAGAAAACGCTGCAGACATATACTACAATACTATAGAGTATCTTTTATTAAGTAGGTAAAAAGTTGTAAACACCAGTATCCATCACAAGTTTCCAAGAAAATTCAACTAAGATACCCAAACTCTTACTGCCACCTGCTTTCAAGAACCCAGGTTTGATGCTCAACAAAACAAAAAAGATAGAAATAACATCAAGTGGAACACTGGATGGCTGAAGAACTAGAGTTCAATGGACCAACATCATCAAATGTATCATATATAGGAGAGGTACAATTACATCAACATGAAAACATTGAGAAGCAATACCATATATTAGAAATAACAAGCAACTCCTATCCTGAATCTATCGCACCAGCTTAAGAACTGTAGCATCCTCCCATGACAAAGATGTACTTATTACCAACCAACTTTTTTTTTCTATCTTTCTCACATGTTAGTAGATTTTCAACCTGCAAGAGTTGAACCACCAAAGCCCTATAATGGCTATCAACCAATTCTGGATTACTTTCTTGTGCTTGAATGGTCCCTTTCTTCAGTACTCACCTTTGCCAATGCTGCTAAAAAGTACAGAGTCAAGGAAGTATATAATAGCAGTTTCATATAACTTTGGTATATTGGATTACGAAGTATAACGTTTACCTTTTGAACTTCGTAAATGTGACATAACACTATCTTTGTAATTCGTTACTAGTTAGTATGCTGAACTTTGAGTTGATTCCATGCCTGAAAAAATGTTTAACTACATGAGTATAAGGAAGTAGACTTGCCCAAACTTGTTTCGTAGTTGAAAAAAATAAAAGGATTTATTTTAGGACTGATCCCTTAATAGGATCTATACTAGGACCGCTCCTGGGATCTATAGCAGA
This sequence comes from Papaver armeniacum, assembly GCA_023531295.1. Lineage (NCBI taxonomy): Eukaryota > Viridiplantae > Streptophyta > Magnoliopsida > Ranunculales > Papaveraceae > Papaver > Papaver armeniacum. The sequence continues at coordinate 176,738 of JAJJWW010001888.1, read as the reverse complement.
CCGATCCGTTACTTGGGGATCTATAACAGATCGATCCCTAATGATAAATATTTAAACATTTTTTCCGATCCTTTATAATCTTAGGTTTTGTTAGTCGTCAAATCTGAGTTTGGTTATTATGGAAAATGAAAATGCAAGGGATACCAAATACACCCAAATTTTTTGTTCGACAACCTCGTTGTTGATGGTGGATTTTAGTTCAGTACTAAAATTGTGAAACCAAATTTATGCGCCGACATCCCGCAAAGGATAGCCACCGATAAAGTGATGAATACTTCTTCACTTTACTAATTCACTTAGAATTGATCATGTGGCAACAATCCCAGTATTTTGTGAATTAAATACACGAAATTCATCCAGGTTGGAGCATGTAGCAACAATCCCATATACCCTGTGAATTTACAACATTATTAATTAATGCATGACCAGCCTTGTATTTCCTATACTCATTAATGGGTGCGGCATGACGACTGAGTGTTGGTCTCAGCAGAGCAACATGAACCTCCAAGCATTCATAATGAAGCATGTACGAAATACTCGTACAGGATACAACTCTCGGTGTGTTATACTAGCCCGATTGAGCATACATATCTCGGTGTGTTATACTAGCCCGATTGAGCATATTTGAATCTGACCGTCCATATCGCCTCGTAAACGATCGCGACCATCCAACTTCACCCAGCATGATTGGATGGCTTAGATTGAATCCATGACCCCAAGCAGGTATTGGAATATTCACTACCGACCCAACACGGGCCCCGCATGGTCGGCCTCCCCAAAAGGGTGTCATAGCTTTCCAAACCGTCCAAGCCAAAGCAGTATGGACGAAAAACCCTAAATTAGGGTCACGCACATTACATGTGTCGCAAAATAAGTCTCAACCATCCATCTTCGCAGTATAGATGGAGGGTGTAGATGTAGATTCAAAGGGCCCAGAGCATGTAACCACGCTCACCGTAAGCCCGCCACACACATGACCGATCGGTCAGACCAACCATGGCTGGTCATTCCGCATCGTGCGCCCAAAGTGGGCATGCCGCACGGCCTAGCAAAACCCTAATTAGGGTTTGCATTGATCGCAAATGTCCGTTTTCCCCGATCGAATGGAGGGTTTAGGAGTCGACCGAGCAGTCCAGTGAGCATCAACATGATCAACGTGGACCCATCTATCTCCACACCCGATCGACCAAGGCATACCATGACCGGGGTCGTTCCACTCGCACGCCCAAACTAGCGTGGTCACACTTCCCAATCGCAAACTGATCTCGACCACTCAACTTCGCGGACGAATTGAGTGGCTTAGATCACGTTCTTATGGGAAAGTAAGGTATAGGCATGTACATCAGCCCGCCACCTACACGCCGAACCAATAAGCCGGACCGACCAAGCTTGGTTGTCCCAAACGCGAGCCTTAAGAAGGCATGACGCGCGGCATTTGCGGCACCAAACTGTGTAGAATCAATCCCGACCGCTCCTCTTTGCCGACAAATTGAGCGGTCCAGATCACACTTTCACGGACAATGAGGTATGGGCATGTATACCGGCATGCCGTCTACACGCATACCCGATCGGCCATGCCAAAATCGTGTCTCAAGCTTGAATTCGACCAAGATGAAAAGTGGTGCTTGCGCACCTCTTCTAAAACCCTAATTCCACTAACGGTCGCAGATGAGTGTCTCAAAGATCATCTCGTCCGTCCAACTTCACCGGCTTGGTTATACAGCCCTGGTCAGGAGTTAATTGGTCAGTGAGGCGTCATGGTGATCACCACCTGTCACTCTACCACACCATGTGGTCGGCAAAGGGAGGACTTGGTTGCGCAACCTCCAAACCATCACATGAAGTAGGTCGGACATGAGGCTATTTTGAGACGCTCAAACAACATGCTTCATACATGCCGAATATACTCGATGCAAAGACCTTCATAGAATACACACTATACCACAAGTATCGACTTTCTAAATAACTTAGTTATTTAATCTAGCATTACATGCTACTTTCAGGGGTCCCACGATCCACACACTCGAGACATCAATCATGTCACAAACTGGGGGATACATACTTGGGTATTGGTCTGGCGGTTTACAGCGTGAAGCGCGCAACGCGCCATCACAAGAACGTGTCAGGAAGTCATGGACGGTTAATGATGATTAGAGAAGTGGGAAAGACTGGTCGCGTGACACTAACACACGACTCCACTACTCCATCACTCCACTTTCTCCACTTCTCACGAGATACGAGGGTTAGGCTTAAAGACTTGTATAAATAGGTTATCCTCCCTATTTTCCAAACAGGAACAAGGCAAGACAAGACAACAGAGGCAAGTGTTGATACAATCATATTCAAACACCGGAACTGATAGCTTACATCCTGCAAGCCAGTTCAACTTTCTGATACAAGTCATACATAGCCAACACCTTCACAATCTCATCACCTTCTTCGCTTCCCTCCACTTTGTCACCGAAACAAGTCTGGAACGACCATTTCTTGGTTTAAGTCAGATTTGCACAGATTGATTTCTCGAATCTACAAGCACTCCGGGCAAGGCATTTGTTTAGGGTTTAGATTCATTTCTCATCCACACACCCCAAATTACCAAAAACCGCGAGAAATAGTTTTCACCCATAAACACTTGTATAGACAAATCTTAATACAATTGCAAGTAGACAAACTTAATGATCCTTGACAATATGTATATAAATTTAATAGATCAACCTCTACACAATCAGTACGTATATAGACACAAGTTCCGTGAACCTGATTGTTAAGCAGAGTACTTGGATGATCTCAAAAATCAGTACCCAAGATCTATCTAGTCGTATCCAAATAATTCAATTGAAATTCTGCCAAGTGATTAAAATTGTTATCTATCTTTCAAGATACGAATTCTACAAGAAACTAATCTCGTAATCGATTACAATTAATCGAGTATATCTCCTTACGTCTCTTGAACCTCGCAAGGTTCTACGTACTTGATTCCCTTAGATGACGTCCTTTAGAGCCTAAGAGTTGCTTCAATTGAAGTGAAGACTTATGATACCAATCTGCCTCTAATAAACCTATTTGATAAACCTATTTGATTTCGATTATTAGATCAAAGATCAGAGGTGTGGAAATATTTTTGCACGAAAGATTTTCACCCATAAATACATTAGTTGGGACAAAGATAGCAAGAAAGTTTGCCTCACAAATCCGGAACTTACGACCCCATAATTACTATTCCCCCAGAAGAGCAAAGGGACCTAGATTATTAACTACCTCTCATATTAAATGGGTTTATTGTAATTGATCAATCATCAAAATTGAAATATCAACTAAGATCAGGGTTTTGCTTTAGATATCTATCTTGAGGAATCACAAAGTCTTAGACAAAGAGAACTTTTTGATTACTATCTATCTTGCATAATATTTGGTCTTCGAAAGGAATCACAAGGACGACTATATAATCAACTAGGACACAAAGTTTCAGGGATTGAAAGACCATTTAAGTTATTTTTCTCATTTTCTTCATTGTAAACACCATTTGAATAAAAATATTTTGAGAGTGTCAAAGATGTTCTATTTATAATTTTCAAAGACCATGATAGTTAGATTTAAATTCAAGCTAAGATAAGTTGAGAATCAAGCAAATTGTTGAGAATGAATAATGAACCTCGTGTGTGAATTCTTTTACGTCTTCAAAATTTAAACTTTTTAATTTAATCTTAACAACATCCGAATACTTTACACATAGGTTTGGTTATGGAACTGTTCTATTTATAATTTTCAAAGACCATATAATGATTGTTCAAGCAAACCTTTACGTCTTCAAAATACAATAGAATACTTTACACATAGGTTTGGTTATGGAACAAGTTAGCCAAAGAACGAGAAGCTAATTGATGTTCATTTAAACGCCTAAGCAATTAATCATGATACAAACACATAAGTGTTTAAGTAATAAATGAAGTCTTAGAAGTGTTTAAGAGAGTTCTAGCAATGCTAAACATATTAAATTAATAATCCTTTAAGCATTTTTTAAATATTATTGGGACAGTTAGTACAAAGGTTTGTCAACCGTATGGATTGTTCACGAGTCAGGGTGCTACGGTTCATGAACCGAGTTCGCCAACCCTACTATACTACCGAACTCAGTTCACCACGGTTCGTCAACCGGGTTCGTGAACTATTCCCAACTGAACTTGCGGTTTGCAAACTGGTTCGCCAACCTTCATGTATTTCTATATTTCAGATATCTATGGTTTTTGAACCGGTTCGCGAACCTACCATGAGTAAAATATTTTTAGCAAGTTCATATTTATCTCTTATGATATTTGAAACATTCCCAAGTGATATAATCATTTGCATCGGTAATTTTCAATTGATTTACAAATTAATTCATAGAACTAATATTGTTAACGACCTTTGAACATCAAATCGCTAAATCATATTTCGAGATTTTTCATGAAACAAGCTTGACTCAAAACATCTTCTTTGTGATTCTAGTATTAGTCATACGACATAGTCTCAATAGATAGAATGATGGTATGGTGAGTAAAATAGAATGGTTCATTCTTCACATACCTGGATACAAAAGTTCTCCAAATGTCTTCGTCGATCTTCAGTCTTCAAGGGTGATCTCTGATACTCAACTAAAATTCTAACATATCCAAAACTTGACTTAGTAGACTAGAAACCAAGATATAGTTTTGATCACCTAACATTGGCAACAAGCTTGATATAGCAAAACTTGTGGGTTCAACCGAGCAATGCTCTAACAGAAAATTCACAAGATTTTGACATAATATTTTGAACATGTGTTAAAAAAAAATTACTTAATGTTCAAGTATTTTCCTTGATTATCAAGGTAGGATCCCAAACCGAAATATTCCATAATATCATCTTTGATATTCGTTTTTATATGTTTTTAATTTCCCAGTAATTAAAACATATCTCTGGATATTATATTAGTAAAGTATACTTGTTTGTTAGTTAATATTTGGTTGTCATCCATAAATGATTTAGGAATTTTAGTTGGACAACAGTTGGAATATTTACAAAACCGAAAATTGGTATTTATTGCATATCTTGTAGTATTTTAGGATATGGTAATTTCTTGGTGTCTAAACTACCATGGTGATTATAAATAGTGAAGTTTGTTCATCTTATAAACTTATCCTGCGACACACATACTTCGTTTTGTAATTGATGTGAGGTAAGCCGACTAGCAGTATTCTCGTAATACTCACTGGAGAGGAAAGTATCATAATTATGTGAAATCTCTTACGTCCGCTTCGTTTAAAGTTTTTTTTTGGATCAAGAAGCGTCTAGTTGTATCGTTGGTGGGAAACTAGAATCATATTGATATTTTAATTTTCGATTATTGATTTGATTGACTAACGATATAGTTGAACCTTGATATCACCTAGTTTGTTTATTATGTGATCCTTCTCTTCTGATACAAGGTCACTCGAACTAGATCAAGGATTGACGATTTCAGATCTGATATTTGATTCAAGATCTAAAGATAGGACTTGCGATCATCCATTATTCACATACTTTGTTTTAGTGCGTGATCGATCATAAGGAAATCAAGTTGTTTGTGCAGGTAATTTGAAGACCGGAGATTTGAAGATTAGAACATGTTAGATCATAACTCGATTGAACTCACCAAGTGTTGATATGTCAAGTTTGGTTGTAATATTTTAGTACCAAAACTCATCTAGAGTCGCTTGATTAAATATTAGAATCAACTTCATTTTTGTTAGACTAGAAAGTCTAGGAATGTTGAGACATACAAGTATTACTCCAAAGACCTGAAGAATGAGAAGAAGTAACGACTACAACGACGACATCATCCTTCCACTTGAGGTTAGTAATATTGACTTGAACTTGTTCCATTCCTAACGATCTTTTAAGTCGTTCTATATTGAAAACATAACATGCAAAGCTGTATATAAGTAATACCCTAGTCGATAGACATAATCATAGTATTAAATAATTATATTACGAAGTATAACGCTTATCTTTTGAACTTCGTAGATATGACATCGACATAATCTTGTATATAGTTTTATGATTACGTGTATAGGTTTATAGTGAATATTTCATCCTAGGAAACAATGTTTTACATTTTTTTTAAAGGAAGTATGTTCGTGAACTTGTTTCATGAATTTAAAGGGAAATCAATAGGTATATTGGTCCGGCTATTCATTGCATATTCTTTAGATTACCAATATGTGTGAGGTGGTAGAACCGATCATAACTTAGGTTATGTATCTTGGTATAACTGATCACAATACCTAGACTTATGATTTGGTATGACCGGTTCTGGTAATTGGTGTAACTGATCCTAAGTAATCACTGTGAGATGGTATGATCAATCCGTGTAATTGGTGTGACCGATTCTGGTAATTTGTGTGACCGATCATAAGAGGTTGTGTGACCGATCCTTGTAATTGGTATGACCGATCCTAGTGACTGGTATGACCAATCACAAGTAGGTACTATATTTAGGTAGAACCGATCTGAACCCATGTATGTGACTTGGTAGGACCGATCACAACTAACCATTGTGACTTGGTATGACCAATCACATAATAGTATTGGAATTTTGGTAGAACTAATTCTAAAATTGTTTGGAAGTGTGGTAGAACCGATCCAACAGGCAAATCTGATTTTCCATGATTTACATGTTTTCATCATGAACTTGTGTAGATTCGGAATTATGGTTTGTTGTGTGAAGATGTCAACATACTTTGAACACGAGCATTAACTCTTATCATTTATTATTCAAAGATATTCCTTGATACTCAAGGTGATCCCTGGTCTGAAAAATTAAAAAGCGTTTAACTATGATCTTCATAATATATGTTTTAATTACCAGCAATTAAAGCATATCCTATGGAAAATATTATTAGTTAATGTGCTAGACTGATAACAGAAGTTTTCTATGAGATTTTCGGAATTATAGGTTTGGCATATAAGTGGAAATAGGAAAACCGCAATTAGGTACTTTAATGCATATCTAGATAATATTTTCGGTTTTGGAATTTCCTTGTTGTCCAACCAACCTTGGTCTATGAATACCTAAGATTGTATTTCTAGCAAACTATCCTAAGAGCCATGCAAACCTCATTTCTTGTTGTTTCTGGTGGAGCCATCTATTCAGAGAGGAAAGTATCATAATTAGATGAAAACTCTTACTACCGCTCGTTTAAAGACTTTTGTGGGATCAAGAAGCTCTACGAGTATGGTTGGTGGGAAACTAGATCATTGCAGTGTTATTAGTTTTCGATTTAATTTGATTAACTAACGGTTGTTGAAACTTTGATTGCACCTAGTTTGTTTATTCTTGAGAATCTTCTCTTATAATATAAGATTCACTCAGAGTAGATCAAAGTATCGACGAGATCTTTAGAACTGTTGTTAGATCTAAATACATCTTGTGATAATCCATCGTTAACAGACTCTGTTCTATGTGTGATTGATCACAATAGGATTCAAGTATTGTTGTGCAGGTATTTGAAGGCAATAGAAGATTTGAAGACGAAGAAGATTTCTTATTAGTTTTCGTATCTTGTGGATTTAGTGCACAAACCTTGATTGGCTGGGATTCAACTAGAATTAGTATGTCTTTGATAGATCTGATTGATTAGTTGCGTGAGATCGGCATCACTTTATAGTTTCTCGTTGAGATCTATATCGATTTATTGCAAATCTAAACTTGACTATTTCGGTAGGTATTGGATAGATTGGTCTAACAAGACAAAGGAGTTTATTAGATTAAACATAAGAGCCTTTGTAAACGACTCATATTATCTTTATCAAGATTGATTAGAGTGGTTACCAAACAGATTCTTTCTTTGTTGTTTGGAATACGATCCAAAGGACTTGTTATTCACGTGCGTGACTTTGGAATTCGAAGGCGCAGGGATACTGAGGGAACTAAGTAGCTAGGGGTAGTCTTCTTGGTCTCAACTATACAAAGGTTGTATTAATTAGATTTTGTATAGCGTCTTAATTTCGAGAGTATTCAAAACTGGACTAGGTACCGAGGTTTTTCTGCATTTGCGGTTTCCTCGTTAACAAAGTCTTGCTGTGTTTTTTACTTTGTTTTTGACATTATAATTTCTATTATAATTAAGGAAAATACACAAGTATGTTAACTCCGTAATACTTGATATTGATCCTATAGTGTTTTATTTATTTCTGAACCTATTATCAAATACACACTTTGTTGTCGTATCATCTCGATCTTGTATCCATAGCCAATCACACAAGTGATCTTGTTGTTGTATTGTGTCGATCTCGTTTCCATAAACGATAAGACGAAGTGTGAATGGAATTGTCGTATTGTCTCGACTCTATTCATAGACGATCACATTCGGTGGAGAACTTATAGGTTGATATAAAAAGATTGTGGTGTATTTGAGTACCCTCGTATTTTTAGAACATTTTGTTATTGATATCCTGATATTTGTTATTATACTTCGTGCACACTTGATTAACTGGGATCCGAAATGCTCGTTTATCTTGATAGATCTTTTATAGCTTATTATGTAGATTGATAATCTATCACTTGGTGTTTCTCTTTAGGACCCAAATTTGATAAAATGTGAACTAAGATTGATTATCTTTGATAGTCTTTATCTAACCGATACAATGGAGTTTATATTGATTAAATGGAAGAACCTTTGTAACTCAACTTATCTCTAATTAACTTGTTTCTCCGGGAGATTGATAGAGCGGTTACTGAAAAATGTTAGTCTTTTATTGTTTCGGAATAGGAACCAAAATAGTTGAGTATTAGAAGTCTTCTCAGTAGGTGGTGAAACTTAAGATAGTAGACTATCTTAAGAGATTCTCCCAGTCAGAAGTAAGAGATTGAATTTTAGCTTCATTTTCTGATGTGTTACCTTCAAATACAGTCTCAAGAGTATCCCAAGCTTCCTTGGAAGTTTCACACGTGGAGATTTAACGTTGAAGATCTCGACTCACTGCGTGCATTATGGCATTCAAACCATCTGAATTCTGCTTGGCAATAGATTTTTCTTCATCTGAATTAAACACTAAGCGTTTAAACTCAGTTTCCAAATTTTCCACTTTCGGACGATCATACCCTTCACGACTAATAGATATATTAAGTTTAAATATCAACATTATAATTATATATATTATCGTAACTTAAGTTTAAATATCAACATTATGATTTGATAGATTATCCATGGCATATCCTTCTTAGCTTGTTATGTAGAAATTCTCATGAATCATATTCTCGTATGTTGTTTTGGAGTCAGATAAGCAAGGAGAACTCTACAATGTTGATACCCACAACGAGTCATTATAATTTGAACTCACAAGCGATGCTTTACACCTTGAGTCGTATAAAACTATATTGACTCTTATAGGTACATAGAAGACAATTATGACAACCAATAGGGAGATTTACAGTCATAACCATTCTCACAAGAAGGTCACATCACCTCATGGCATGAATACATCTCTATGGAGCAATGGCTCAACATGAAAAAGAGATGAAGATTATTTTCTTCACAAACATTGGGCATTAACTTCAAGTAAGTGTTTAGATAATTAATCATGGTGATACTCGGATTTCCACCGAATCACTAGCGAAAAATAAGAGTACTAAAAACAAAAACAAAAACAAAAAATGTTTTTGATATTAATGGATCATGGCATCAAGCATATAATAAAATCATAAAGCTTGCTCAAGTTTATAGAATACCTTTTAGAAGAATCCAATCATGAATCCTACGACTTTACCAAATATTCACATCTTAACCAATATAATATGTGCGCCCTAGTTCTTGTGCATTCCTCACCATATAATTCATACTAGAGTCTTTCTTGGTGAGGATGCACTTTCAACACAATCAAGTTGTGTTGGGGTGAACATCATTTAGTTCACCACAAGTAGTTGAAACAAAGTCATGCATAATCTCTAGGAATTGTACAACTTGCTTGAATCTTTCAACGATTTTTTCGTACCTCATTAAGATGTTGTCCCTTGTCGTGTTCTTTTCTCGGGAGATCCTTCTTAATGACACTTGTTGTTTTATTAATCATCTTTGGTAACCATTTCGAGTAACTTTTGGAGCAACAAGTTTCTTTTTTTTCCGCTTTGTTAAGAAATTTCCTAGGGGAATTTTGGAAAATTGATATTATGCAACTCAGTTTACTCCAATTGGAAGCATCAGATCTTGTCATCTTATGAACAAAAGCATATTTGGCCATATCTCTTTTATGGAATCTGCATCCCCTTTAAGTGACCTGGTTTTCCACAATAAAAGCAATTTTTAGTAGAATGGAATAATTGATGCTTATTGTTACCTATATGTGTATGTGCTTGCATTAGAGCTTGATGGAATTTCTTCATTCCGTCATTAGCATATATGATGGAGATACTTCACTTTTGTCGTTAGTGGAAAATTTGGATTGACAAGAATCTTTAGATTTGGCAAATTTCACCTCTTTGTAAATACCAGGAGCGTCTATTACATCATAGACTAATCCTCGCGTATCACGATGACTTCTACATGTTCCTAATATCGAGGTTAATTTATCCGAGCTATTATTGAGAGACTAGCTTTCTTTTAAGCTCATATTTTATTCTTCCAACCTTTTGATCCTTTCAAGCGCATTAACTAGATCACTCTTGGATGATTCAAATTGAACTTTGAGATATTCTCGTTTTGAATCAAATAACAAGTTCATCTCAATGTTCTCCAAATTAACTAGTTTTGCTTGAAGTACCTTCTCTCAATCACTTCCTTCGGAGATTTCTTCTTTAAGACCTCGTAATTATTTGAGATAATCCTTTGCACCAATAGACTCAAGTTGGTCTCGGAAGTCTTTATTGTCACTACGAAGTCTCAAAAATGTTCTCATGCATAAAGAGCTTCCATTTTTGTAAAGTTTTTGATGATATTCCTTAAGAAGTTTATTACCAACTGGATCTTCATGGAACACTTCTTTGTTAGAGTCAGAATTTGTATCCGAAAACGTCTTCCGGAAGCTAATGCAAACTCACATGTATACTCTGGATAATTGTCAGGCATATCATCAATATTTGAAAGACTTGGAGTGTATGATGGTTGTCTACGGTCCCTACTAGGGCATACAGAAGATAAATGTCCGAACCCACGATAGTTGAAGCATTGAACAACATCATCAACACAAGTCCAAGATCAAGAGAAGTTGTATGTTTAGAAGATCTCTTTTTCATGTTTCTCAATATTTTTCTAAATTGTCATGGAGAAGCATCCTTGGTCTCTGGAATAATAGTTTTACCCTCAGAGGGACTCGTATTGTTTACAGCTTTAAGAAAAATACCTATCTCTTTTTCAGACCGGTGTTCATTATCAAAGATCTTCAATTTACCAACTAGATCACTCTGTGCTAGTGTTGAAAGATCGTTTGCTTCTCTGATGGCATGTTTTTTTACACACATATGTTTCTCTGGAATAGTTCTTCCTAACGAACGTGAGGATTTAACTATCTGAGGGAGTTTTTGGTTAAATTCATCAAAAGTTTCATCTTCAGACATGCGAAGGTTTTTTCAGTCAGATGCTAGGTTTTGAAGCCTTGCTTCTTTCTCTGCGGTACTCCCTTCGAATACGGTCTACAAGATATCCCAAGCTTCTTTCAAAGTTTCACATGTAGTCACATGATGTTGGAGATCTTGTCTTATGGCATGTATAATAGCATTCAATCCATCAAAATTATGCTTTGCATCACTGATTTGAATATCATCATAATCAGTTATATCCTTCACAGTAGTTTTGTTATTCACAATGACCATTGGAGGATGATAACCCTTGACTACTCGAATCCAAGTTTGGAAATCACTAGCTTGCAATAACGAACGCGTTGCTATTTTCCACCATAAGTAATTTGTGCCATCAAATCCTGGTGGTATGTAAATTGAACTTGGTTGATACAAGCTCAAATTCATGTCTATAAGTTCGGATCACTACAAACACGGACTTATTAGGTCTTTACGGTGTTTGCTTACTCTGATACCAATTGAAAAGGAAAGGGTAACTAGTACACCGTCAACTTTTTAAATCGGTAACCTATGTAGACAATACTTATACAATCTATATGTTCGGTTACGAAACTATATTTAAAATTATTTTAATAAGGTAAACCTAATATATACCGGAACTATTCATGAAAAATGCGAAGAAAAAGGACATATAATTTTTTACTATATCAAAAGAAAAGAAGAAAATCTCGTAAGAAATTAACACCATTTTCGAAAGAGATCATAGTTTGCAAAAATCTATAAACAAAGCGTGTAAAACATTGATGGAAAGGAAGATGTCATATCTTGGTCACTTATCTGGACTGAGTTGTTAGAGCACTGCTCGGTCGAACTCGCAAGCATTGCTATCTCAAGCTTGTTTGTCAAGTTTAGTTGATCAAAACTATATACTTGATTTCTAGTCTACTTATAACTATGTCTCGGATTAGGATAGAAGGTGTAGTTGAGATTTAGACTTCACGGCGTTCATCAATTGAAGACGAAGATCTACTGAGGAGCTTGGGGGAACTTCATCAACAAAAGGTATATGGAGACTAAAACTTATCCATCACTTAGAAGTCTATTCTATTTTATCTTCTAATGATACTAAGTCGTATATCTATATACACTTTTACATTATAGACATTTGATATTTCAAGCGGAGTTTATCTCGCTTATCTATTTCTCGAAATACGAGTTTAAAGCTTTTTTGCTTTAGCTATATCATCGTATTCTTGACGAGTTTAGTTGGAGATAATTTATTGTTGGAAACTAAATATTAAGTCAAAAGATGATCATGTGAAAATTACCTTGAACATCTTACATGATTTGTGTGAGACAGTCATTTGATGTTAGCTTGGGAAGTTTCGTATTTATTATTCAATCACTTGAAAATTACTTGAAGCTAATGGTATGTGTGAGATTAACATTGTCGTCTTCTAAGGATGTTTCAATGCTTTGTTACTAAGTTATCTTAGCTTTGATTGTAAGCAACCCTGATTTGAAAGACTATATAAGGGAGAACTCTAGCAACTGGAAAAGCTAATCCCGGCACTTTTCTATGTCCTAGTTAAAAACTAGAGTCGAATCTCCTTTAACTTAGGTTTTTCCAAAACCATTATAAGTTAACAACTTCAAGACTTCATTTTGGATTCATGAAGAAAGATCCAACTATTTTCTTTGTAATTGTGTATTCTGATCTTACTTGCTCTATTGTATTGAGTTTTATCTTCTCTAAGATTTACTTGAGATTTATCTCCGATAGGTAAGATATAAAAATTAATCACAACAGTTCTTTGTCGCAAACTCTTGTGATTCCGAAATAAATTTTTATGTTAATCAGTTGGGTTATTGTGAGGTGATTGATATTTCTAGGCTGCTCTTCTGGAGTATAATACCGGATTATCAAATGGTTTCGTTCACCTTGATTTATCAAAAGACGGAAAAAAAAAAACCAAATAAAGAATAGACATATCTCGTGGGAGATGGATTTGTTTATAAGTCTTCGACTTTGGGTCATAGCAACTCTTAGTGGTGGGTGAGATCATCTAAGGGAATCAAGTGCACATAATCCTATGCGTGGTTCTAGAGACGTAAGGAACGTGGATCAGCACCTTAATCGTTGTGAGACTTGGTTAGGGATCAACTACATTCCAGTCTGAAGTTAACTTATAGTAGGCTAGTGTCTCAGTAGCGGATTAATACAAAGATGGTGTTCAAAGTCGGACTAGGTCCCGGGTTTTCGAATTTGCGGTTTCCTCGTTAACAAAATTTCTGGTGTCTGTGTTATTTCTGTTAGAGCACTGTTCGTTTGAACTCGCAAGCGTTGGTATCTCAAGCTTGTTTGTCAAGTTTAGTTGCCAAAACTATAAGTCTTGATTTCTAGTATACTTATAGTTAAGTCTCAGATTAGGATAGTAAGTGTAGTTGAGCTTTATACTCCATGACGTTCATCGAATGAAGACGAAGAACTACTCAAGGGAACTTGTGGAACTTCATCAACAAAACGTATGTGGAGACTTGAACTCATCTATCACGCAAAAGTCCATCTAATCTATCTCCTATTTGAGACAAAAAGTCATACTGCTATATAGACTTCAATTATACACATTTGGTATTTCGAGCCGAGTTTATCTCGCTTATCTATTTCTCGAAATTTGTGTTGGTAAGCTTTCGTTTTAACTAATTTAATCTTTTATTCTTGACGAAAGTCAAAAGATGATCATATAAAAATCGCCTTATAACATCTTACATGATTTGTGTGATACAGTCATTTGATGTAGACTCGGAATGTTTCGTATTGATCATTCGATCACTTGAAAATTGCTTTGAAACTAATAGTTTGTGAGAGATAGCTATTGTCGTCTTCCAAGAATGTTTCAATGATTGAAATGAGGGTTTAGAACATGTAACCATGATTGGATATAAACATAGTGTGTATTCACATTTGTGTAAAGTCCAAAACCGTGAACCATGGTATGCGTACATGTACACATACTGGTTGGTTGTTGGAAGTCCGGGAACTAAGTGAAAAGGCGAGGGTACCCAAATATACCTCAAGCTAAAACTTTTCATACCTATAAGTCCTTTCTCCGAAAGTGATTGTCTTGGACTGAGTCGAGATAATACAACTAATCGGTTCACACTTCGTGTGATCGTCTATGGATACGAGATCGAGACAATACAACAACGAAGTATGTTACTTGATAAAAAGGTTCGGACTTAACCAAACACAATAGGATTCACTTATCAAGTAAATAGGAATTAACGTTTGTGTGATTTAATTTAATTATAATAAAACAATTATAATGCAGAAATATAAGGTAAATGACACAACAAAATTTTGTTAACGAGGAAACCGCAAATGCAGAAAAACCCCGGGACCTTTTCCATAATTGAATACTCTCAGGATTGAGACGCTACACAAAATTACACCTAACTTCATATAGTTGAGATTAAGCAACTAAACCTATAGTTCACCTAGTTCTGTCTATATTCCCACGCCTCCGACCTATGAATAAGTCACGTACTTGAAACAATTCCTTTGGTTCGTATTCCAAACAGTAAAAGAATAACAAATATGTTTGGTATCAACTCTATTCAAACAAGTGATATGAGTCGAACAAAGGCTCTTCTCTTTTATCTTAACATAAACTCCTTCACAGTCCTTAGATCTATCTTATGTTCAATTACCAAAGTAATCGTTTAATATTAAGACAACAACACTCTTAATCCAAAGAATTGTGTTGATGCCGATCTACTCAATTAATCAATCCAATCTATCACAAGGATAAACCGATTATTAATTGGATCCTCTTTTTACCGAAACAAGTATTGTGCACACCAAAGATTATGAACCCACAAATCAGAAATCTTCAATATCTTCTTTGTTTTCAAATCTTCTTAGATCTTCAATAAACACATGCACACAATCACTTGAATCTCTTGTTATCAATCACGCACAGAACGGAGTCTGTTAACCATTTATTATCACAAGATCGTCTTTAGAACTAACAGTCTAAAGATCCCTGTCGAAACTCTGAACTAGTTTGAGTGAATCTTATATCAGAAGATAAGATTCTCAAGCATAAACAAACTAGGTGCAATCAAAGTTCAACCACCGTTAGTCAATCAAATCAATGAAAACAAAAGATAAACCGCAATTATGTAGTTTCCCACCAACGGTACTAATAGAGCTTCTCAATCCCAAAAAAGAATTTAAACTGAACGGCCGTAAGAGATTTTCCCTAATTAGGTTACTCTCCTCTCCGAATAGGCGGCTTCACCAGTAGCAGCAAAACAAGGGATAGTTTGCTGTTACGAAGGATTAGTTTGCAAGAAAGGCAAAATTCAAGTATTTATAGACAAGGAAGTTTGGACACCAAGGAATTTCCAAAACCGAAAATATTCTCAAGATATTCATTAAAGCACAAATTCGGTTTCCATAATTCCCGGAAATGCTCGTCCAAAAATAATGATCGAAATCTCTCGTAAAAATCTCTAATTAGTAAATGCATATTACTAATTCTTATTTTCCTAAAAATGAAGTTAATAACCTTAATTAAAAGATTCTTAACTTATTTATGTTTCGATCCTGGATTCTCTTCCCTTAGCTATTAAGGAATAACTTTGAACAATTAACTAATAAACATTCATAGCACGTGTTCAAAGTATGTCGACATCTTAACTATGTAAGTTCTCTTTCACACTTACCACCTTGAAACCGATTTGCCACACTTCCAAACAAGTTTAGAATTGGTTCATATGATTTTCAAGAACTATGTGATTGATCAAATAACATTCAATCACAAATCATGGGTTTAACGGTTGCTATACCAAAACAAGTTTCTGGTTCTACCTTCCATGTGAGTATTGTGCATAGTCACACTAGCTTTCCAAAATTCGGTTGACTAGGTACTAGGATCGGTTCCCCACATATATATGGTATCTAACTTATATGTGTTGCACATGTCCATAGGATCGGTTCACCTTTCTGCTATAAACCTTGGTGCACCTCATACAAGGATCGGTTCCCCTTTGTGATGTACTGCACCTCTTACTAGGATCGGTTCCCCTTTACAATATTTGGTCAAACATAAAATCAAAAACACGATCATACCATCTCAGGTAATTACTTAAGATCGGTTTAACTAATAAAATGCATACCAATACATAAGTCAGGCCTTTGTGAATAGTTTTACCAAGAACACAACGATTCATGAACGGTTATACTAAATCACACATATTGGATGTTCATTTACATATGCAATGAATAACAATCCAAATAACGCCCCGGCGATTTCCTTTTCGATTCACAAACAAGTTTATGAACTTACTTCCTTAGAACACATGTAAAACATTGTTCCCTAGAATGAAATCCTCACCTCATACCCATACATAATCACAATAGCATTCAAATGATTATGACGATGTCTTATCTACAAAGTTTAATGGTTAAGCAATAAACCTCGTATTGTATTCCTTAATACTATATCTATCTAGAGTTCAAATAAGCTTCGCAGTTTTGTTTTCAATATGCACGACTTCAAAGATACGTTAGGGAATGAAACAGTTCAAGTCAAATATCACTAAACTCAAGTGGAAGGATGATTGTTGTCGTTGTAGCTCCTTGCTTCTTCACATCTTCAAGTCTTCGCAATTCTTGTAAAGTCTCATTACCCTAATACTTTCAAGGTAACCTATACGAAGTTAACTCTAGTACATAATCAAGCGACTCTTAACATGAGTTTTGATTCACTAAAATATGACAACCAAACTTGACATACCAACGCTTGGTGGGTTCAACCAAGCTATGCTCTAACAATCTTCCCCTTTGTCAATTTTAGTGACAAAACTCTTACATCATATGGATAAAACTCTTACATCATATGGATAAACAAATTACAAGAATTCATTACACATACGCTTGATTCCCGAATTCAACAGCATAGTAAACTGCTTACATTCAATCCTTGAAAATGTCGTTGTTGACATTATAATAACAAAGATAATACTCCCCCTAAGGAAGATATGTAGATATTAAATCCGCACGTCTTTGTTATACCAATTCATATGATATGTTACTCCCCCTTAGTTTGTGCTTTCACTCTTTCGTTTAGATAAAACGTTTAAGCACCAATGTTCTTTTTCTTAGCGATACCAATCAATATAAAATCAACGCCAGTATCACTTGTTTACTCCATATATTTCTCCCCCTTTTTGTCACAAAAATGACAAATAAACGAAAAAATAAAGGACAACATTAAAAGAATCTTACAAATCTCAAAATAGACTTGCAACCTGTAGAGTTAGGCACGAGGGTTCCACACACCATGTTCTGATAACCAATATCAAAAACCGAAACTACAAGTAGTTTTATTTTGATATGTTACCAAGGAAACAATTGTCCAAAATAATTTTTTCATTTTAGTTTAGCAAACCAAAAATCAACTAAGCACCTTAGTCCGTTTGCTAAACCAATTGTACAAAAATAATCGCTTAATTCGATAAGACCAGAATAAAGATAACTCTATTTTTCTCATCAGGTTTTAATTATCCATAAACTTAGACCTTTCAATTTTAAACAAGACAAGTACTAGGTTAGTTAACTAGCATTTCTTGTTAAGGCATTCGATTAGACTTGAATAACCGAAACCTCACTTTGATAAGTCTAACTAAGATCAGAATTAACTTGGTTTCTCTTATCCGGAATCGAATTGGACTAAACAACTCATCTCGTAAACCTTTTATTTCGTTAAGCCATAAATAATTCATACAAACCAAATAAATCAACTTGCATAATTATTCACCTCAACCGGAAGAAATTGAAACAACATAGACATTAAAAGCACCGCAATTGCACCGAAATTTTATAAGCCTAAACAATTGATACCACACAATAAAGCAAGATAACGACAGTTTTTCTTAACCGGAACCAATTGAATCACACATACATCCATACACACATAATGGAATAAACATCAATTGTACCGAAATTTTGTTTAGCAAAAGCAATAAATATATATGAAATAAATTCAGGCTTTTCTTAAATAGGAAAACAATTAACTAACAAGATTGTTACCTCAAATTTTGCATCCACTTCTCCATATGATTGCATCTTCTTCCAGGGAGAATTGATATCGAAATATCATCATGTTGTCATCCTTATGCAAAAACAAAAGAATAACAACAACCAACCTTTACCAGAGAAAGGTTGAAAATCGGTTTTAACAATTGCAAGCAAAAGTTGAAAACCATCGAAACACATATGCTTTTATGTTAAACCAAAACCGATTCATAATATTGTGACTTTTTCACATATTGTTTCTACCAGAACCCCTCATGATTCTTTGATAAGCCTACCAACATGGGCTAGAACTTAATCCTCTATCTTGTAGGAAATTAAATTTCGAAAACAACGCAAAAAAATGAGGTCATTCCGAGTTCGGACGAAGAAGTTATGGGCAAAACAGTTTTACACTTCTTCGTATGAGGACCTCTCACTAGGATCGGTTCCCCTTATTACACCTATCACTAGGATCGGTACCCCAAGTGTTACTTCTTACGGATCACAACACTAAACTGTTTTTGACATAATTTTTGCATACGAAGTCCTAATTCAATGATTTTTGGCTCGTTTTAACCGTAAAAACAAGAGCTACACATATACGATCAGTAGATATCAACATCATAAACTCAAAATTACCGTTTCTATCAAAACCACAAATATAGATAGAGAAAGCATGAGTATAGAAGAAAAGAAATCTCCCTAAAGATGTTAATTAGTCATATAATTACCGAGAGATCATGTGCTCAGTTTTATGTGCTTCCTCACCCTTCATAAGATTGAGCACAAAGGTGAGCATGCACATTTTAACACAACTAGGTTGTGTTGAGTTGATCCTTGTCTTGTTCGTCACGAGTGACTAAGACCGAATCATCATTCTTGACCTCTTGCTTGGTTTGTTTTCTCTTGTTCCATCTCTTGTTTTTCTTCTTTGACTTGTGATGAAGAGTGTCATAATCACAACGTTCACTAGTACAAGAGATTTCAGACATAATGTCTTTCTTTAGTCTTTCAAGAACTTTTGAAATTATTGTCAACAACAATTAACAGCTGAGAGTCATTCTTGTGACTAACTTTTGGTCCCTTCTTGGCTATGAAGGACTTCGGGACCCATTTAGAGTTGGGTTTCGCAGGAGTAGCTTTCTCCTTCATACCATTAGGATCATTGTCCTTTTGAATATTTTGCGAAACCCCCTTTCTCCAATTTGGAACATCTGATCTTGTCTTTGCATTTAAAAAGTCATCTCTCTTTCTATAATTGGGTCTTTTATGAGAAGACCATGTCGAGTGATATGCAAAATTTGAACTATCATTATAATAATTCTTTTGCCTAAACTTAGGAAATAACGATCTGAGTTCTTATGAGGAGCAAACATAGCCAATTCGTTTGATACAAAAGAAAGTGCATCTTGCATCTTACGAACTTTGCATCCCCATTGCAAGTGTCCTTTATTACCACAATAATAACAATGCTTAGTATAAATATACGAAGTATGAGTTTTAATGTTACCTTTTTGTGGATCCGCTTGCATTGGAGCTCGACGAGTTTTCTTCTTCTTCTTCTTCTTCTTCTTCTTCTTCTTCTTCTTCCTGTCTTTGTTCAACGTTGTTGCTTTCTTGACATTGGCAGAAATTCCTTCTTTGATTACTGCTGGTTGAACACTATTCTTAGGCTTGACGATTTTTTCTTCTTTACAAGAAATAAGAGCATCTTTGTCATCAGTGGGAGCCTCTGATTGAGAAGAATTTGTAGCTTTAACAAATTTTACCTCTTTGCTAATATTTGAAGCATCTATTCCCTTATAGCCCAATCCACGTGTATCACCATGATATCTTCCTGCTTCTAACAATGAGGATAAATTGTTTGTGCTATCATTGGACTTTTTCAAGTACAAATTTTCTTCTTCCAACGTTTTGATTTTATCAAGAGCACCAAATTAGATCACCCTCAAGGTGTTTTTCTCGTGAGAGATATACACATTCTTTCTCTTCAAAACTCTTTTGTTGAGAGTTAATCTTTGCATCAGATTCAACAAGTTTCTCTTACAACAAGTGAATTTTTTTAAGAGCAACATCACGCTCTTTCTCTAATAATTTTGTTTGAGAGATATTAGCACTGGCTTTTTCTTCAAAACCCCATATTTGTCGAGAATTAAACATTGCTTCCGATTCAGCACGTTTCTTTTCCGACAAAAAAAGTTCTCTTCAAAGAATTTCACATTCTAATTTCTTAGAATTTAGATCGTTTTGTACGATCTTTAAGAAGATATTCAGTGGTGCGAGAACCACAATATTGTCCTTGAAAAACCCTCCTCAGTTACTTGTTCTCACGACAAAGAGGAGTCATAAAACCAAGAAAATCTGAAGTTCTCAGCTTTTCATTTTTCAAAGGTTCCAGCAGTTTAGAGTATTCTGAGATATCCTTTTCTACTTCTTGTTCAAAATCTGAGTCACCATCATCGGAAATTTCATCTAACCCTTCTTGTAGACGTATTTTCCAATCGTCATCGGTTTCTACATTATTAACAAGATTAAATTGTCTCGTAGAATCTCTAGAGATGATTTCTTCAGATATTTAATCGTAGATGCCATCATCAAGTGTTAATTCAAAACTTCTGATGTCTTTCTCTACGTTAACTGAATCATTCATTAGATTCAATTCTTATAGGTTGGATCGCACCAAACATATATAGATTGTTAGATCTTTTCGTGTTTCCTTGCTATGATACCAATTGAAAAGGCGAGGGTACCCAAATATACCTCAAGCTAAAAAATTTCCTACCTATAAGTACTTTCTCCGAAAGTGATTGTCTATGGACTGAGTCGAGACAATACAACTAATCGGTTCACACTTCGTGTGATCGTCTATGGATACGAGATCGAGACAATACAACAACGAAGTATGTTACTTGATAAAAAGGATCGAACTTAACCAAACAAAATAGGATTCACTTATCAAGTAAATAGGAATTAACGTTTGTGTGATTTACTTTAATTATAATAAAATAATTATAATGCGGAAACATAAAGTAAATGACACAACAAGATTTTGTTAACGAGGAAACCGCAAATGCATAAAGACCCCGGGACCTTGTCCAAAATTGAATACTCTCAGGATTAAGCCGCTACACAAAATTACACCTAACTTCGTATAGTTGAGACCAAGCAACTAAACATATAGTTCACCTAGTTCCGTCTGTATTCCCACGCCTCCGACCTATGAATAAGTCACGTACTTGGAACAATTCCTTTCGTTTGTATTCCAAACAGTAAAGGAACAAAAAATCTGTTTGGTATCAACTCTATTCAACCAAGTGAAATGAGTCGGACAAAGGCTTTTCTGTTTATCTTAACATAAACTCCTTCGTCGGGTCCTTAGATCTATCTTATATTCAATTGCCGAAGTAATCGTTTAATATTAAGCCAACAACACTCTTAATCCAAAGAATTGTGTTGATGTCGATCTACTCAATTAATCAATCCAATCTATCACAAGGATAAACCGATTACTAATTGGATCCTCTTTTTACCGAAACAAGTATTGTGCACACCAAAGCTTATGAACCCACAAATCAGAAATCTTCAATATCTTCTTTGTCTTCAAATCTTCTTAGATCTTAAATAAACACCTGCACACAATCACTTGAATCTCTTTGTGATCAATCACGCATTTTAACGAAGTCCGTTAATAATGGATTATCACAAGATCGTCTTTAGAACTAACAATGGGCCTCAAGATCCCTGTCGAAACTCTGAACTAGTTTGAGTGAATCTTATATCAGAAGAGAAGATTCTCAAGCATAAACAAACTAGGTGCAATCAAAGTTCAACCACCGTTAGCAGCAAAACAAGGGATAGTTTGTTGTTACGAAGGATTAGTTTGCAAGAAAGGAAAACTTCAAGTATTTATAGACAAGGAAGTTTGGACACCAAGGAATTTCCAAAACTGAAAATATTCTCAAGATATTCATTAAAGCAAAATTTCGGTTTCCATAATTCCGGGAAGTGCTCTTTTCAAAAATAATGATCGAAATCTCTCAGAAAATCTCTAATTAGTAAATGCACATTACAAATTCTTATTTTCCTAAAAATGAAGTTAATAACCTTAATTAAAAGATTCTTAACTTATTTATGTTTCGATCCTGGGATTCTCTTCCCTTAGCTATTAAGGAATAACTTTGAACAATTAAATAATAAACATTCATAGCACGTGTTCAAAGTATTTCGAATTCTTAAATTTGTAAGTTCTCTTTCACACTTACAACCTTGAAACCGATCTGCCACACTTCCAAACAAGTTTAGAATTGGTTCATCTCATTTTCAAGAACTATGCGATTGATCAAATAACATTCAATCACAAATCATGGGTTTAACAGTTCTACCAAAACAAGTTTCGGTTCTACCTTCCATGTGAGTATTGTGCATAGTCACACTAGCTTTCCAAAATTCGGTTGACTAGGTACTAGGATCGGTTCCCCACATATATATGGCATCTAACTTATATGTGTTGCACATGTCCATAGGATCGGTTCCCCTTTCTGCTATAAACCTTGTTGCACCTCATATAAGGATCGGTTGCCCTTGTGATGTACTACACCTCTTACTAGGATCGGTTCCCCTTTCCCATATTTGGTCAGACATAAAATCACAAACCCGATCATACCATCTCAGGTGATTACTTAATTTCGGTTTCACTAACAAAAGTCATACCAATACATAAGTCAGGCCTTTGTGAATAGTTTTACCAAGAACACAACGAGTCATGAATGGTTATACTAAATCATATATATTGGATGTACACAAGATGTGCAATGAATAACAATCCCAATAACGCCTGGCGATTTCCTTTTCGATTCACAAACAAGTTTATGAACTTACTTCCTTAGAACACATGTAAAACATTGTTCCCTAGAATGAAATCCTCACCTCATACCCATACATAATCACAATAGCATTCAAATGATTATGACGATGTCTTATCTACAAAGTTTAATGGTTAAGCAATAAACCTCGTATTGTATTCCTTAATACTATATCTATCTAGAGTTCAAATATGCTTCATAGCTTTGTTTTCAATATGCACGACTTGAAAGATACGTTAGGGAATGAAACAGTTCAAGTCAAATATCACTAAACTCAAGTGGAAGGATGATTGTTGTCGTTGTAGCTCCTTGCTTCTTCACATCTTCAAGTCTTCGCAATTCTTGTAAAGTCTCATTATCCTAATACTTTCAAGCTAACCTATACGAAGTTAACTCTAGTACATAATCAAGCGACTCTTAACATGAGTTTTGATTCACTAAAATATGACAACCAAACTTGACATACCAACGCTTGATGGGTTTAACCGAGCTATGCTCTAACACTAAGTATGCGTACACCGGCGGAAGTTCAAGTTCCGTGAATTTCTACTGAGTTTGGAAGTGTAAAATGGTATGCGTCTTTTAGTAACCAAACTCGGGCCTCTGCTACTTAGGTATGCCTACCCGTTTGCATACTTAAGAAGGTTATGTTTTAAAATTAGTTTGTTCATGAACTAATACATTTATTTAATAAGGAATGCAATCTTTTGCAAACCGTGGCTATAATGTTCATGAAATGATTCGAGTGAATCAAAATCGATTTTGCTTCAATTGTGTCTTGTATACTTCTATGAGAATATAGAAAATTAAACAACTCTCTAACTAGTTTCATTTGAGTCATTTGAACTAGTTATGATAAAGATGAATAAGGTTGATATGAAAGTGCTCATATGGCTAACCATTGGTTAACTGTTGTTGAACCAACTAAGTGTACATGTTTAGGTACGGTTACCTTTATTTAAATGTTGGTACATTTCATTTGTGTATAACAAGCTAAGTTCGATCTAACGGTTGAAAGATATTAGCTTGAATCTAATCAGATTTTCATCTAACGGTGAATATTGAATGTTTTGTTACCAAGGTAACATTAATTGCAAACCCTGATTTGAAGACTATATAAAGGAGAACTCTAGCAACTGGGAAACCTAATCCCCACACCTCTTGTGTGATACTAGTTGCGACTAGATTCGATTCTCCTTTAACCTTAGGTTTTTCTAAAAACCCAAAAGAGTTAACGACTTAAAGACTTCATTGGGATTGTGAAGCTAGACCCAACTATTTTCTCGTATTTGCATGTTCTGATCTTGTTGTTTTCTATTGTGATTGAGTACTATCTTCTTTAAGATTTGCTCGAGATTTATTCTCCGATAGGCAAGATTGAAAAGTAGTCACAAACATCTTCGTATCATCGTTTGTGATTCCACGATATCTTGTTTCGTTAATCGATTAAGATTATTGTGAGGTGATTGATAATACTAGGTTGTTCTTCAGTAATATAAGTCCGGTTTATCAATTGTTTCCCTGCTCACCTTGATTTATCAAAAGACGGAACAAAACTCGTAGGTAAATCTGGGAGACAAATTTATCTATTCAATAGACTTTTCTCACGGTGAGATGATTTGTTTATCAAGTCTTCGACTTTGGGTCGTAGCAACTCTTAGTTGTGGGTCGATCAGCTAAGGGAATCAAGTGCACATAATCCGGCGTGGTTCAAGAGGCGTAAGTAATGCACCCGTACCTGATCGCTGTGAGATTGGTCGGGGCTCAACTACATTCCAAGATGCAGAAGTTAACGGTAGTAGACTAGTGTGTCCGTAGCGGCTAATACGATGTGGTGTTCAAATCGACTAGGTCCCGGGTTTTTCTCGCATTTCAGTTTCCTTGTTAACAAAATTTCTGGTGTCTATGCTATTTCTTTTCTGCATTATATTTGTTTATATAATTGAAATATCACGGGTTGTGCGTAAGTTCAAGCAATTGTGAATCCTACCTTTGATTGTTGATTAAATTGATTGACACTTGGATATTGGTTTTTGATACCATCCAAGTTGTTTCTTATATTAATCAGGCTCACGGATTTCTATTTGTCTGATTTGCTGATTACATTAAGAAACATAGATATAACTCTTTGATATATTTCTTGATTGACTTTATTAGTTGGTTCTCTCAGAATTATATTTGAGTTAGTCTATACAGATTGCTAAGCGAAATATTGGGTGTGGTTGTTAGACCCCCTCTTTTTCAATTTTTTTCCGCATTATATTTGTTTATATAATTGAAATATCACAGGTTGTGCGTAGATCAATCAGTGGATAAATCCGACCTTGATTATCGGATATAACTTGGTTGACACTTGGGCATTGGTCTTTGGTACCGTCCAAGTTATTTCTCATATCAATCAGGCTCATAGATTTCTATTTGTTTGATTTGTTGATTGTATTGAGAAATAGAGATAAAGCTATTTGTTATCATTCTTGATAGAGATCGCTTTTAAGTTAGTGCTCTCGGAATTATATTGGAGTTTAGTCCATACAGATTGCCAAACGAAATATTGGGTGTGTTTGTTGTACCCCCGCTTTTATAATTGGTATCAGAGCATGCAAACACGCTAAGACCTCATAAGTTTGCGTTTGTAGCAATCATTTTACATTGATGCATTTTATCTCAAAGCAAACATACATTGTTATGTCTTCCAAAGGTTTTGATTATGTCAAATGTCTTGGGATTGATTCAAAGGATAACTCCTTAGCATATTCTTCTGAATCCCGAGGTAGAAAACTTATGCTATCAGATTCTGATAATATTCCCTCTAAAGTGACAGATGACACTATGTCAGAATCTGAGATAGAACTCACCAGAACCTTAGAAAAGGCTGCTGAAATTATTGATGTTCAAGCTACTAAATTTAGATCTATTGAATAAAAATATGCTCAGCTCACTAATGACTTTGAGTAGTCTCTTAATAGATAACGAGAACTCTATAATATCATTGAGTCTTTTTCTAACAATATCGAAAACCTCGCTCAAGAAACTACTCTACAACGTGAAAAGATTAGTATGCTTGAAGATACTGTTAAAGAAGACTCAATTAGAGATGAACGTTTAATCAAGTCTCATTCATCAGAATTAAACAACCGTCGTGTTGAAAATGAGAAACTCGTTGCATCTCTTTTACTAGCCCAGGAACAGTGTAACTCCTTGAAAAGAGAAATCTCTGTTTTGGTGAGATTTCTGATCTTCGAAATCTGCTTCTATTAATAGTCGACAGAGTAAATAGTTTGACGACTGATACAATGGATTACATTCCTGCAGAAAACCAGAAATACCATAAAAATGTTTTTCAGGGTCACCCCTATAGAAACATTACAGGAATCGTGTTCTTCATAATGGTGGAGATTCCTACACCACTATACACGTTCCCCGTGTTCATGAGAACAAGCCTGGCTGGTCTAAGTCTAAGAGGTGGGATTCTCGTAATCTTTATTCTCTGGAACGGATCTCAAGAGGTCCTAGACTTAATCCTCGTAAAAACCCTTTTCTCTAATGAAATTAGATATAATCGAAAGAAGGTAAGAAATACACGGCAAAAATACTCGGAAGGTATCTACAACTCTTCCTCAATTTTCGTAGCGGGATTACATCTCACTTGTTACCTAGTTCTAGGTAATTTCATCATTGTATCTAACCTGAGAGTTGCAAGGATGATATTTGTGGGATCCTCGAGTTTATTGTATGATACTGTCTGATCTTGTTTTTTTATTTTATTTTTCTTCATAAAGTGAATGTTGAGTCATATCTTGACTCCTAGTAACTGATGCATCTTGTTGATTTTTTTTTTTTTTGCTTTAATTTAAAGTGAAACTTCTAATTATTTAGTTATGAAAACCCATGAGATGACTGAAAACAAATAGTTCATTTCCTTATTTTGGATCTTAAGCTGACCCATTAACCATCCGTAACTGGTCCGCGAACGTCCGTGTACTCATCTTCTTAAGAGTTGTTTTAGGGTTTCTATATAAAGGGATTTCTTCTTCTCTTGTTCACAAATATATATATATATGTTTTTCCATCCCTATTAAAAAACAATATATGGAGAACTCTTCAAGATCTCAGGAAGTGGTGGATCTTGATATGGAAGGAGATATCAAAGGATGCAACTCGATTCAAGAACTTGTTTTGAAAAAGATGATCGCAAGAAAAGAGTTTAACTCATGGATTGTTGAATCAATCAAGGATTTAATTCATTATCAGAATGACTCAAAGGTCAAATTTGCAAATCTTCAACTACAAATAAATCACCTTATTGATGGTCAGACTAAAATCCTTGAAAATCAAAAGGTCTTAATTCGGAACCCGAATAAGCTTATCTATGATTGCATCAAGGCCATGCAACTTGCACGTATTGTTGATCGAAAGGTGAATGTTCTAAGTCATGAACATGGAGTTTCTTCGGTCAAAAGGATCAAAGATATCAATGATACCTTTTATGACGGAGTCTTGGAGAGGTATGAAGTTATCAAAGAAGTCTGAATTTTTATCTAGGAAACTTCTTATGAGAATTTATTCTTGTGTTTAAGAAAGATAACTAGGGTTTGGAATAGAAATTATTGTGATTACACATAGCTATTGCTAACGATTTTCTTTTGAAATGTTTTTAGATTTATTTATTTAAATTCTAAGTTATTTGGAAGATGATTTTGGCAAAGATTTAATCTTTATTGGTTTTATATATTGCAAATGATTTATGGGATATGTTGTGTTTACGTCCGTGAACCATGATTATCTCATATATGCTCAAAAGTTAAGTCTATTATGTCTTTATGCAAATATTGATAAAAGATAGAATGGACTTTTGAAAATTCCGCGTATTGATCTTTCCCCTCGCTCCGTAAGTTTTCTCATGTTGAGTGTTTATGATTAAATTAATCAATAAGGTCTTCTCGTGGTTAATTTATTCGAGTTTTCAAGATACAAATTCACGTGATTTTTCAACGTCCAAAGAAATCCTTCTTTTTTCGTAAAAGTAAGGTCGCTCATGTTGTTCTCTTGGGAATGACTTCAAATGGGGCAGAGTTCTTCAATGAACTTGTGCTTAATTGCCATATCTTTGTGGGGGAGTGCAGTTGTGGAATATTGTAGGAGTTATATTGTATCTTTATAAACTCCTTGATGAATACACTAAGTTTTAGACTATGTGAAATCATCGAAACAAAGTTGATATGTTTTCTTTTAGTCATGAACTATCTCTTTGAGAATTTCATTAAGATCCTGTAGTTTTCGTACCTTTGCCAATTTATATTGACAAAAAGGGGGGAGAATTATTTGGTAGTTCACACTACATACATATGGTTTACGGATCATTATGTAAGGGGGAGTGGTTTTCCTTGTAAGATGAAAGTATTGACTAAGGGGAGTGATACATATCACCATAGTATTATTTCAAAGTTGTGATGCAATTGGACTTTGATTCCGTATAATAATACTATGACACTGTATAACAATGATTGTGAACATCTGTTTTTTTATTGTTATGGCTACGGATCTTCAACAATAATGATGCTGAGTTGAACACGTTCAGAATTGCTAAAGTACTTGGAGTAGCGAAGAATTCTAGGAATGTTGAAGAGCCAAGGAAATCAAGCATGATAGATGAGAAGCTACAAAGTTTATTTATTTTGCAATCCATATGTATTGATAGTTTTGTCACTAAAATTGACAAAGGGGGAGATTGTTAGAGCACTGCTCGGTCGAACTCGCAAGCGTTGCTATCTCAAGCTTGTTTGTCAAGTTTAGTTGAACAAAACTATATACTTGATTTCTAGTCCACTTATAGTTATGTCTCGGATTAGGATAGAAGGTGTAGTTGAGCTTTAGACTTCACGACGTTCATCAATTGAAGACGAGGATCTACTGAGATCTTGGAGGAACTTCATCAACAAAAGGTATGTAGAGACTAAAACTTATCTATCTGTTGATGGTGGATTTTCATTTAAGGTTAAAATTGTAAAAACCAAAAATTATGCGCTAACATCTTGTAAAAGATAAAGCCATTAATAAGTGTTGGATACTCCTTCACTTTATTAATTCACCTAGAATGGAGCATGTGGCAACAATCCCATTCTGTGAATACATGAAATTCATCCAGGTTGGAGCATGTAGCAACAATCCCATATACCCTGTGAATTTCTAGCATTATTAATTAATGCGCAATCAGCCTTGTATTTCCTGTACTCATTATCGGTGCGGATGACAACTGAGTGTTGATCTTACAGAGCAACACAAACCTCCAAGCATTATAATGAAACCATGTACGAAATACCGTATGTGCCGACCCAGCTTGTGTTATACTAGCCCGATTGAGCCCCTCTCGGTGTGTTATACTAGCTCGATTGAGCATCCGGACTGACCATATCGGTCCCGGATATGATCACGGTCACCCAACTCCACAAGCATGATTGGATGACCCGTATCAATTCCATCACCCCCAAGCAGGTATGGAATATCCATCGCCGAACAACGGGACCCCGCATGGTCGGCCTCCCGGAGATTGTCCTAGCTTGCCAAAACGTCCAAACCGGAGCGTATGGGCGGAAAACCCTAAATTAGGGTTTGCGGCATATTACATGTGTCGCAAAAATAGTCTCAACCATCCATCTTCGCAGGTATAGATGGAGGGTGTAGATGTAGATTCAAAGGGCCCAGAGCATATCAACACAATCACCGTGGCCCGTCACATACCTGACCAATCGGTCGGACCAACCACGGTTGGTCATTCCAATTGCGTGCGCCCGAATGAAGCAAGACACACGACCGTGAGACTCAAAGTTAGGGTTTTGAGCATCACGAGTGTTCATCTTCTCCGGCACGAATGGAGGGTCCAAGATTAGATAATGCAGGTCCGGTCATACCAGCATGACCATCGTGGACCCATCTATCCCCTCACCCGATCGGCCAAGGCATATCATGCCTGGTTATTCCAAGACGCACCCAAACTAGCGTGGTCACACCTCCCAAACCGCAACCGATCTCGATCGCTCAACTTCGCCGGACGATTTGGATGGCTCGAGATCACGTTTTCATGGGATATTCGGTGTAGGCGTGAACACCAGCCTACCACCTTCACACACTGCATCGATCGGCCAAGACCGACCAAGATTGGTCATCTTGGAACGTCATGCCCGAAATGGGCGTGACGTGCGGCCCTTGAGGCACTAGTTTTCTGTCACAAATTGATCTCGACCACTCAACTTCACCTAGGACGAATTGAGTGGCCCGCATCATGCTTTCGTGAGGTAATAGGGTATAGGCGCCTACACCGTCATGTCAGTCTACATGCATGTACGGTCGGCCTGGCAAAGTCGTATCCCAAGCTTGGATTCGACCAGTGCTGAAGAGGGATGCTTGCGCACCTCCTCTAGAAACCCTAATTTCATTAACTGGTCGCAGATGAGTGTCTCAAAGATCATCTCGTCCGTCCAACTTCACCAACTTGATTATACAACCTCTGGTCGAGTTAATTGGTCAGTGAGGCGTCACCACCCATCACTTTACCACACCATGATGCAGTACCTGCATAAAATACACACGATACTTCACAAGTATCAACTTCCTGAATAACGCAGTTATTCAATTTAGCATTACATGCTACCTTTCGTGGATCCACGATCCACACATTCCATACATCAATCATGTCACAAACTGGGGGATACGCACTGGGGTATTGGTCTGGTGGTTTACAGCGTGCGCGTGCAACGCGCCATCACAAGAACGTGTTAGGAAGTCATGGACGGTTAGAGATGACAGGAAAAGTGGGCAAGACCGGGTCGTGGGACACCAACACACAACTCCACTACTCCATCACCCACTTCCTCCACTTCCCACGAGAGACGTGAATAAGGCTCAAATGACTTGTATAAATAGGTTCTCCTCCCAATTCTCCAGATAGAGAGAGACAACAACACAAGTCCAGACGAGACAGAAACCAAGTGTTAATACATAAAACGTATTCAAACACCCATAGCCTGCTTACATCAATCGTAAGCCTGCTCATCTTTCTGTTATAAGTCAAAGCAAGTCAACACCTTCACAATCTCAACACCTTCTTCGCTTCCCTCCCTAAGATCAACCCCATCTCCTTCACTTTGTGACCGAAACAAGTCTGGAACGGCCATTTCTTGGTTTAGTCCGGACTTGCACAGATTGATTTCCGAATCTACAAGCACTCACCGCGCAGTGCATTTGTTTAGGGTTTAGATTCATTCCTCATCCACACACCCCAAATTACCAAATTCGGCTGGAGTAGTTTTCACCCATAAACAATTGGCGACCACAGCGGGAGGTTGATCTCTCGGTTGCAAAAAATTGAATTCTTAATTTTTCGGTTTTCATCTCGCGATGTATCCTCACCAGGAAACCACAGGTGGTTCAGATATCATGGAAAGTGTAGCTAGAATGCTGGAGGATGTCTTGGAAAATCAAGCCGGTATCGCTAGAAGACAGAGCGAGACATTCCTCCTTTTGAATGATATAACGGCGCAATTACAAGAAGGGTCGGCAGCATCTACTCAAACAAAGGCAAGAAACGCTTGGATCCTTAGTCGAGTCACACCTTTGCCGGTGGAGATGCGAAAGAGCGCGTAATCACAGGGGGACTCAGGAGAGAAGAACAACATGGTCCAGCCGACAAAGAAGACTCGAGGCAACTCCACAGAGGAAAAGACTTGTCCGGGTACCACAACGTCTACCGGATAAAGAAATGGAACCTGCAGCTTACGGATCCCTGCTGGAAGATTTATATCTCAAGACCCTTGTCGAAGGCGTAAGGAAATGCTTGAGGAAGGAGAGATCAATCAAGGAACACGTGAGTACAGAGGATGGGAACGTTCAATTCGATCACTCAGCAGTGATATTACAACACCTCCCATCACCAGAGCCAGAGCAGCCGCAAATCCTGTCATCTCATCAAGTATAACACCTCTGGTAGTCACCAGAGCAACAACTTCCACTCCTTCATCAGGACGAGGAGCCGGAGGGACGAGAGGAGGACCATCCCCCATTACCATTGGGGGACTTGATGGAGAAGCAGGAAGTTCTTGCTAAGACTCAAACGGATATGGCCGCAACTCGTAAAGAGGTACTCACTTTTCTTAAGACATTAACCGATCGATTTCCACAAGAGCCGTGACAGCCACCCGAGCAAAAAGGAACGCATTCAACGCACCGTAGAATGGTACTTCAAATGCGCGACCTCCATGGACCTGATCAAAGAAGCGACATCAGATATGAGTGGTCCTGTCATGGAGACTCCTACACTAAGGACTGATCCTCACAACGATCCTCCTCAAGTCAATAGTTTCACTATGAACCAGAGGCCGGTGGATTGGGAAGCGGCTTCTCTAGTGAAAAGTTTATGCGAACTTTCACACCTTTCGAAGAATCAGCGCGTGGAGACTTTTTGCTGCAATCAACCAGAGGAAGGTCACGACCGTGCCCTACATGTCACCGCACGTATCAAGGATTCATAGTTGTCCCTTATCTACACAGGAGCGTCTTCGAATGTGATTACTCAAGACTCTCAGGACATCCAAGGTTCTCCCAAGAAAGGTCGTACGGAAGCCTACCACAAGTGACGGACTTCGAGGGAAACCAAACCAGCACATACGGGAGAAGCTCCGCGGAAAGAATCATACAAGTTCGTTGCGTCCCACTCCCCACGTGGGCGTCAATTCAGGAAGAAGACCGGCTTGCATCATTGAGGGCTAAAACCCACGATGCATCTTTGCCGACAAAGCATTCTTCTCCATCCTGTGAAGCCACGACCCACATTCACACGAAGAGGGGAAACGAACTTTTTGTGGCAGTCGTGACCGAAAAGGAAAACGGTATACCGACACCGCCATTATCAATTAGCAGGGGAGACTGTTACCCAATCTCTCCACCCAATGGAATGCTACAATAGCAAAGAACCACAAGAACAAGTGCTAGATGCTCCACAACAGCTGCAAGATGGCACCAACTCCACAACTGATGAGATTGAAATCATTGAGGAATATCCTAGGCCTATCTCCATCAGCTCAACCTTGTGTACGGATAAACGCACGAAGCTCGTGGAACTTCTCAAAGAGTACCAAGACATATTCGCTTGAGATATGAAGAAATGCCGGATTTAGATGAAAATTGGTCACCCATCATCTACATGTCATACCCGGATCCAAGTCGGTTAAACAGTTTGTAGTTCAAACACGAGGAAAATGGATAGAT
The DNA here is from genome assembly GCA_023531295.1 of Papaver armeniacum. Taxonomy (NCBI): domain Eukaryota; kingdom Viridiplantae; phylum Streptophyta; class Magnoliopsida; order Ranunculales; family Papaveraceae; genus Papaver; species Papaver armeniacum. The sequence continues at coordinate 143,023 of JAJJWW010001888.1, read as the reverse complement.
CGGAGTGCTTAGACATGGACTTGAACAGTGCTGCTCCAAAACGATCCTCCTCTACCTAACATCGACATGTTAGTAGATGCAACCAATGGACACGGCGTGTTCTCCTCCATGGATGGATGTAGCGGCTACAACCAGATAAGGATGTACGAGCATGATGCAAGTAAGATAGCTTTTCGAACTCCTCTCGGAAATTTTTATTATACCATACTGCCATTTGGTTTAAAGAATGCTGGTGCAACATATCAACGGTCTATGACGGCAATCTTCCACTGGGGTCGATACCTCAAGGGAGCAGCCTCAAGAAGATAACGATGTCCACGCGTCATATCGAGCAAGATCCCAAGCGAGTCACTTTATCGAGATGTTGTTCGAACAAGATCCGGCGAGTCACTTTATCGACAGTGGTACATGTCTATCATGCTATGTTGGAGAATCCGTGCTTTTGGTCATCCTCTGAGTCGTTGAACGCTCATCTACAACAACATATGCCCCGATAGAAAGAACCGTGCATGCCGTAATGAAGAGCCTCATAATGTTTGTAGGGGCATATATCTCACCAACAAAGCGATACAACCTTGACCTTTCTCATGCAGTTCAAAGCAAGAGGAAAACCACCGAGATACAACATCCAGCGCGTCCGTCAACTCCAACTCCAGTACCACATGCACGACTCCCACAATGATGAAACAATGTCCAAGATATTCCATATCTGGCTCGACAACAACCACTACGAACAAATCATGTAAACCACGCTTGGGGATCGAGGCTCGAGATGAAGTTCCTTCACCATCACCAAGGAATTCTTCAACATGAGAGAGATGGTCAGTTAAGAAGCATGGAATTCGCAAGGGTAAATCGAATCAAGAGGGAAACACTTCAACGCTCCCTCTAGCGTAAGCCGCTTCAATGGTCTATTCAAGAGACGCCTCAACGCTCTCTTAGGGACCCACGTTCGCTTGCAATCCTTCTTCAACACTCTCTCCAGGATCCACCTCAATGTTCGCACCAGAAACCACTTTAACATCCTCTCGAGCCGTTTCAACACTCAAGCTGCATCAATAATCTGCGCTCTGGTAAAATTATCTTTGATGTACTCATTACTCAACATATGTCTCATCCATCCTTCATGAGGGCCCAGCGGAGCATGAAAAACCTTGAAGTCAATAGGAGAAGGGTTATCTTGTGGAACGGATATTTTCATATAGTTGAACAACTCATCATCAATGTTCGGAATATCTTTGAAGCTGTCAACACCTCCTGACTTGGCACCAGCATTATCCCCAGAAGATATCTCAACAGGAGTTCTTTTCTTCATTCTACAATAAAAGACATGAGTCAAGACTTGTATAAAAAACGCGTGAGATGTGTAGTCACACACGACGAACACATATTCACATTGGAGTACACAAGGCTGGTATTGGGTCCAAACACCGGTGTTAATCAAGTCACAAGTCCGGTGTTGATCAAGTTTCAAGTCCGGTATTGATCAAGTTTCAAGTCCAGTTTTGATCAAGTCACAAGTCCGGTATTGCTCAAGTTTTAAGTCTGGTATTGATCAAAGTCACAGGTATTCGAATAAAACAGGCGCACGCACCGGGGGCTTTTCGGTTGAAACACAGGTCGACATTCGCCCGAGCACGCGACGGGTTCCGCTTGATCCCATCCCCAGATTGGTCGAAGCAGACACAGCCGTCCCCAATCAAAGCTCTCTCTCCAGAAAAAGGCGTTTTAGCTCGAACACTTCAACGCTCTCCTGGGCCTTCTCCCAAGTCGCCTAACGCTTCTGCAGGACCCACATTTATATTTGAGCACACAAGGTTCATTTTTTAAAACAAGTATGCTCACATCGGGTCCCACGTTCGAGCGAAGCAAACAGCAAGGCCGGTGTTTGGTCAAAGCATCAAGTCCGGTGTTTAGTCAAGCTAGCTGGGTCGGTGTTTGGTCGAAGTAGCAAGATGACACTCGAGCAGGCACATCAAGCCCACGTTAGATCAAGCAGGTGCAGTAGCCCCACGAACGAAACAGGCGTAACAGTCCATCGAAGCAGGCAAGACCAACATCATGCTAGGGAACACTTGCCTGGACGCCTCTTGAACGTGACATGCTCCAAGGACAGGATGACCCGTCTCTCCTGGTAACATCTAACTTTGTCTCATAAGCTTTGTCTTTAACTGTCACCATCTCATGCCTACCCCACAATAGTGTAACCATTATGTGCTAGGCAGGGGACTTAATGTTGATGGTGGATTTTCATTTAAGGTGAAAATTGTAAAAACCAGAAAATTATGCGCTGACATCTTGTAAAAGATAAAGCCATTAATAAGTGTTGGATACTCCTTCACTTTACTAATTCACCTAGAATGGAGCATGTGGCAACAATCCCATTCTGTGAATACATGAAATTCATCCAGGTTGGAGCATGTAGCAACAATCCTATATACCCTGTGAAAATCTAGCATTATTAATTAATGCGCAATTAGCCTTGTATTTCCTGTACTCATTATCAGTGCGGCATGACGACTGAGTGTTGCTCTTACAGAGCAACACGAACCTCCAAGCATTATAATGAAACCATGTACGAAAATACCCGTGACAAATGACTCTCGGTGTGTTATACTAGCCCGATTGAGCCCCTCTCGGTGTGTTATACTTGCCCGATTGAGCATCCTGACTGACCGTATCAAATCGGATATGATCACGGACACCCAACTCCACAAGCATGATTGATGACCCAGATCAATTCCATCACCCCCAAGCGTGTATGGAATATCCACTTTGCCAAACCAACGCGGACCCCGCATGGTCGGCCTCCCGCAGATTGGCCTAGCTTGCCAAAACGTCCAAACCAGAGCGTATGGGCAGAAAACCCTAAATTAGGGTTTACGACATATTACATGTGTCGCAAAACAGTCTCAACCATCCATCTTCGCATGTATAGATGGAGGGTGTAGATGTAGATTCAAAGGTCCCAGAGCATATCAACACAATCACCGTGGGCCCGTCTACATACCTGACCAATCGGTCAGGACCAACCACGGTTGGTCATCCCAATTCATGCGCCCGGATGAAGCAAGACACACGACCGTGAGACTCAAAGTTAGGGTTTTGAGCATCACGAGTGTTCATCTTCTCCGGCACGAATGGAGGGTCCAAGATTAGATTAAGCGAGTCCGGTCATACCAAAGATGACCACCGTGGACCCATCTATCCCTTCACCTGATCGACCAAGGCATATCATGCCTGGTTATTCCAAGACGCACGCCCAAATTAGCGTGGTCACACCTCCCAAACCGCAAACTGATCTCGATCGCTCAACTTCGCCGGACGATTTGGATGGCTCAAATCAAGTTTTTATGGGATATTCAGGTGTAGGCGTGAACACCTGCCTACCACCTTCACACCAAACCGATCGGCCAAGACCGACCAAGATTGGTCATCTTGGAACGTGCGCCCGAAATGGGCGTGACGTGCGGCCCTTGAGGCACTAGTTTTCTGTCACAAATTGATCTCGACCACTCAACTTCACCGGACGAATTGAGTGGCCCAGATCATGCTTTCGTGAGGTAATAGGGTATAGGCGCCTACACCGTCATGCTGTCTACACGCATGTACGGTCGGCTCGCTAAAGTCGTATCCCAAGCTTGGATTCGACCAGTGCAAGAGGGATGCTTGCACACCTCCTCTAGAAACCCTAATTTCATTAACGGTCGCAGATGAGTGTCTCAAAGATCATCTCGTCCGTCCAACTTCACCAGCTTGATTATACAACCCCGGTCAGGAGTTAATTGGTCAGTGAGGCGTCACCACCCATCACTTTACCACACCATGATGCAGTACCTGCATAAAATACACACGATACTTCACAAGTATCATCTTCCTGAATAACGCAGTTATTCAATTTAGCATTACATGCTACCTTTCGTGGATCCACGATCCACACATTCCAGACATCAATCATGTCACAAACTTGGGGATACACACTGGGGTATTGGTCTGGTAGTTTACAGCATGCAGCGTGCAACGCGCCATCACAAGAACGTGTTAGGAAGTCATGGACGGTTAGAGATGACAGGAAAAGTGGGCAAGACTGGTCGTGTGACACCAACACACAACTCCACTACTCCATCACTCCACTTCCTCCACTTCCCACGAGAGACGTGAATAAGGCTCAAATGACTTGTATAAATAGGTTCTCCTCCCTATTCTCCAGATAGAGAGAGACAACAACACAAGTCCAGACGAGACAGAAACCAAGTGTTAATACAAAAAACGTATTCAAACACCCAGAGCCTGCTTACATCAATCGTAAGCCTCCTCATCTTTCTGTTACAAGTCAAAGCAAGCCAACACCTTCACAATCTCAACACCTTCTTCGCTTCCCTCCCTAAGATCAACCCCATCTCCTTCACTTTGTGACCGAAACAAGTCTGGAACGACCATTTCTTGGTTTAGGCCGGACTTGCACAGATTGATTTCTGAATCTACAAGCACTCACCGCGCAGTGCATTTGTTTAGGGTTTAGATTCATTCCTGATCCACACACCCCAAATTACCAAATTCGGCAGGAGTAGTTTTCACCCATAAACATTATCACTTAGAAGTCTATTCTATTCTATCTTCTAATGAGACTAAGTCGTATAGCTATATAGATTTTTACATTATACACATTTGATATTTCGAGTTGAGTTTATCTCGCTTATTTATTTCTCGAATTACGAGTTGGAAGATTTTTGCTTTAGCTGTGTTCATCGTATTCTTGACGAGTTTAGTTTAAGAAAATTTATTTGTTGGAAACAAAATATTAAGTCAAAAGATGATCATGTGAAAATTACCTTAAACATCTTACATGATTTGTGTGAGACAGTCATTTGATGTTAGCTTGGGAAGTTTCGTATTGATTATTCGATCACTTGAAGATTACTTGAAGCTAATGGTATGTGTGAGATTACCATTGTCGTCTTCTAAGGATGTTTCAATGAATGAAATGAGAGTTTAGAACTGTAGCGCCCCCAAAGCTAGCAGCTGACTAATCTAAGAGATTAGCTAAATAAAGAGGTACTAAAATCTAAATCATTTACTTAAACATTCAATTAAGAGATCTGCTACAAAACTTAATGCAAAAACTATCCCCGCTCTGAAATATATATATACAAGAACTTCTCTCAAATGATCCATATACAATAATCATTTGATTTAAAAATAGAATATACAACATATTAAACATAGCAGAAGTTAACCAAATAACAGACTCAACTCCTCGAAGCTTTCGCTGCGCAACTCTGATTTGTCTCTGAAACTGAAAGTGGGAATGGGTGAGCACATCATCCCTAAAAGGGGTGCCAGTAGGAATAACATTTAACTTTCAAGTAATCATTGAAATGATTTGAAAACAATTCATGTTTTCCCTAACACTAAAACACAACCAACTCACAAAAGTAAACAATCATGTATATGGAACTAACTCCTTCCAAACAATGTACTAATATGGTGATTCAGCCTCCACCTAGATAGCTAATATGGTGATTCAGCCTCCACCTAGTTAATGTATAAACACAAGTAGGTATAAGTGAAGAAGCAAGATCCTATATACCACAGATGGAAATTCTCATTTCCAAACAATCAATGGAAATTCTTATTTCCCAAACAATTCATAAAGACGAACAAAGCATTACGATTCCTTTCCAAACCATGGAAAGATAAAAGAAATAACAGAACTTTCAGAACTCCGTAGTTAAACAATGCATGGAATGCACAACCAGACAATGCATGAATTTATAAACATAAACTTTGGTAAAAGAAAACAACAATAATCACAGAAGAGTTAAATATAATTCCCACCTCTTTTGATGACAAGCCACGCTTACCTCGAGATCCATGATCCACTTGTTCATCCTTTGAATCGATCGTTGTTAATACAGATTAACTGTTAATTACACAAGAAGTCTAAGAAACTAGCCAAAATGGCTCACACATGAATCATACAAGTCTAACTAATGGTTCTAAGCCCATTTATGATTCTACACATCTTCATTATCCATCTCTTGCATATTTAAAGGTCTACTAATTCAATTAGGTTGTTTCTCTAGTCCATTAGCTAAGTCTTGCGAACATCTACAACTTTGTAGAAGGGACCAAAAGCTAATTCGGACCATAAGTGGTCCAAGGCAACCAAATTAGGAAAATCTAAACTGAAGCCCAAGTCCACTAAACAAGTCCATTACACAAGGCCTGGTCCACTATGGTCAACTAACTGTCTCTAACTGTCTCTAACTGTCAAAAGGGTCCATTAACAGTCAACGTCCAAGGTCAGGTCAATAGTCAAAGTTTAATTGTTGTCTAACTCGGTCAACTGAGTCTACTCAGGTCAAAACAGGGAACTCGATGAGTCAACAGATCCGACTCACTCAGATTAACTGAGTCAGCTAAGCAAAACTAAATCAGACTGAATAAGTTCAGTCAGACAGGCCAAAGGTTCTCACACAGCTGAGACTCTAAACTATATTTCAATTTCAAACAAATTAAAGCTATAAACTTCATTACAACAAAAACATAGACATTTCAATTGAACTTCAACTACAAAATTAGCTTTACCTACAAATGTAGCTTTAAGCAACATCTAAATCAACTCCAACAACACATCCCCTAGCGGAACCACTTCAGATCACCACCAATTCAGTTTATTGCAACTCAACACCACCTAACCATTCTATTTTCTAAACATCCTTGTAGTCTTAGTAGCACAACCAGATTCAGAACATCTACCACCATATTTCAACACTGACATTACACCACCTTAACTTCTCTATCCCATTCTATATGCACACTATTTAATCTACGCCTCAGCTCAACAACCATCAATCCAACATTCCACCAACACATTTCATGTAACAACATCAACACCAGTTCATATATATTTCCTAATCATTCATATAACTCCATATCAACCACAACAACTCATTCTTCTCAGATGTAACTTAATTCTTAGATAAAATTCATCCATGGCTCAAACATCATTATCAACTCAAGTATTACATCCACCTATATACAGTTCCATTGCCATACCCCAATTCAAGTCATAACTTCATAAATCATCACATCCATTTAAAACAAACCCATCCAACGAAATTCAGTTTTAAACTCAGTTATACACAAATTCAAGATAATCAATTATGTAACCTAAAACCAACTTACCACTTCATCTGAATTAGCTTCAATGCTCAAATCGACGCTCATAAGAATAATCGAAGCCTAGTTCCATCAGCAACTTCAAACTATCCATACATCTTGAACTTCATAATCGCTGCTCAAACCCTAACTATCCATTTCGAGTTATTCATCGATTCCAAACTCTAATTCATATCAAATCCATCTTTAATCTTACTTCTCAACCTTCAATTCCCAATTCATCAATTCATCACAAACCCAAATTTATTTCTCAAACCCCTCTGGAAACCCTAACTCTTCAATTATATACCAAATCAACTCCGGGAATTCAATTGAATAACAACCCTTTTTATTCTTCATCACCAATCAATCAAATCCATATCTAATTACTCAATTCTTCTACAGAGAAACCCGAACTCAAACCCTAACTCCCTGATTAAAGTAGAAACTTTATATTCTCCTTCCCGTGTTAAATCAACACGAGCAGTAACACCTTCAATCATTTCTTAAAGTTTCACCTAAGTTTTCCTTTCAATTTCACAGCCTCAAAATCAACACTCAAAATCGCCAGAGCAGAGGAGAAGGAAAAGAAAGAAGAAGAAAGAGAAAGAAGAAAGGAGAAACTCAATTCTCAAACAATTCAACTAAAGATAAGGCCAACCAGATTTAATAAGGGCACCCATCCAAATGATAAGGGCAGCCAAGGTGACTAAACTTCAAATCAGATGATTTCTTCTTCATTCGGTATCCAAATGACACGTTCGAGTAGTACATTCCGTGTAACTTTTTGAGATCTATCCAACAGTACTAGTTTTGTATCTAAATCGTTGTTAGATTAATTCCTATTAATTAAAATTCGTGTTAAACTAATTGAGTTATTATCGTCTAATTCGTATCTAGATCATCGCTAGACCGGTCAAATAGCGTTGACGAGCTTGAGGGTCTTTACAAGAACAATTAACCATGTCTAGATACAACACGGTATGTATATTTTGTATGAAAACTGTATTGTGATAATCCAGGTCCAGGAACCTTGTTTGCGTACCTAGTATGCAAACAGTTTTACCTGAGAAGGTCCAAAAACCTTGTTTGCGTACCTAGTATGCGAACGGTTTTACCTGAGTTGGGTCTGGGATGGCTGTTTGCGAACTGGGTTTGCGGACGGCTTGATAGGTCAAGGTCCGGAGATGTTGTTCGCGCACCTAGTTTGCGAACACATTGGTTAAGTTCTAAAATCGGTTATGTATGATTCTCATACTCATGAACTAAAACGATTATGATTAAAGGAATGCAAATTAACTTTGCAAACCGGGGCTTAATGTTCATGAATTGATTCTTGTATAAGTACTTTGTACGATTACGAATCAATCCGATTTTATTTCATTTGGTTCATATATATGTCTATGAGATGGTGAACAATTGAAAAAGTCTATTTGAAATACAATTAGATTCATTTGATTATCTTTCATGATTGATTGATCGTCATATTTGATCTAGAAGTGTTAGATGAATATGGTTAAGACAAAAGTGTTCATATGGCTAACTTCGGTTAACTGTTATTGAGCCAACTCAATAAACACATTTAGGTATGGTTACCCATATCTAAATATAAGTATATTTCATTTGTGTGTAACAAGCTAAGACCATCTAACGGTGGAGATTAATTGCTTTATTTTAAAGCAGACTTAGCTTGAATCTTAAATCAGGATTTCATCTAACGGTGAATATTGAATGCTTTGTTACTAAGATATGTTAGCTTTGATTGTAAGCAACCCTGATTTGAGAGACTATATAAGGGAGAACTCTAGCAACTGGAAAAGCAAATCCTGACACTTTCATGTGTCCTAGTTGCAAACTAGAGTCGATTCTCCTTTAACCTAGGTTTTTCCAAAACCATTATAGGTTAACGACTTGAAGACTTCATTTGGGATTTGTGAAGTCAGATCCAACTATTTTCTCTGTAATTGTGTATTATGATCTTAATTGTTCTATTGTATTTATTTTTATCTTCTCTAAGATTTACTCGAGATTTATCTCAACAATTCTTCGTCTCAGACTCTTGTGATTCCACAATAAATTTTTCTGTTAATCAGTTGGGTTATTGTGAGGTGATTGATATTGATGCTCTTCGGGAGTATAAGACCAGATTATCAATTGGTTCCTGTTCACCTTGATTTACCAAAAGACGGAACAAAAACCGAATAAATAATAGACATATATGTGGGAGACAAATTTGTTTATAAGTCTTCGACTTTGGGTCGTAACAACTCTTAGTTATGGGTGAGATCAGCTAAGGCCCTAAGGGAATCAAGTGCACATAATTCGGCGTGGTTCTAGATGCGTAAGGAATGCGACTGTACCTTAATCGGTGTGAGACTTGGTTAGGGCTCAACTACATTCCAGTCTGAAGTTAACTTGTAGTAGGCTAGTGTCTGTAACGGCTTAATACAGTGTGGTGTTCAAAGCTGGATTAGGTCCCGGGATTTTTCTGCATTTGCGGTTTCCTCGTTAACAAAATTTCTGGTGTTTGTGTTATATCTTTTCCGCATTATATTTGTTTATATAATTGAAATATCACAGGTTGTGCGTAGATCAATCAGCTGATAAATCCGACCTTGATTGTTGGATATAACTTGATTGACACTTGGGCATTGGTCTTTGGTACCGTCCAAGTTATTTCTCATATCAATCAGGCTCATAGATTTCTATCTATTTGATTTTCTAATTGCATTGAGAAATATAGATAAAGCTCTTTGATATCTTTCTTGATAGAGATCGCTTTTAAGTTGGTGCTCTCGGAATTATATTGGAGTTTGGTCCGTACAAATTGCCGTAAAAAATATTGGGTGTGGTTGTTGTACCCCCGCTTTTTCATGAGTAATCAGAGACAAGGAATGGGAAACTCACTATCTCCTCATGAGAAACCACCCGATCCTTTCTCGGATGGGAAAATTACGCTTTGTAATATTTTCTTAGGTTTTTCTTGTCCTTCCCCTAATAAGAACCTAACCTCTAAGAGGGGTGGAAAAGTGTTCCTGGTGTATCATACTTCGTGAGCTATACTCTATGAAACTGCACTCTTGATTATCTTATCCTGTTGAAGAGAGACACTATCGGTTCTCTCAACTCAGTTTTTTTTTCTTCGTAATTCGTGTCTTAACATCAAATTTCTATTACAAATCTGAAGGTATTAATTGTTTCTTATCGATCTTACAATGATTAACATTTATTAGAATGGATCCTGGTAAGAACATAAATTTAGAAGGAAAAAATCAAGATCCAGTGATGCATCAGTCGGTGGTCTATCTATCTAAATCTTATGAAACTCAAGCTTCAATCAATTTGATTGATGAACAAACAAATTCAAGGTATGAGATCTGGAAATATTCATTAATTGGTAGACTTGATTTACTTCTTATCAAATTTGTTGATGCTTCAACCATTCTGCTAAAACAATGGAAGCTAACTGGTAAAGTTCAATTGATTCCTTTAGGGAAGGGTTTTTTTACGATTAAATTAGCAAATGAAATAGATAAAAACTATATCAAATCTGGAAAGTGGGAGGTTATGAATCAATTCTTAACTGTGAGAAACTGGATTCCTAATTTTAGACCTGAGAATCAAAGAACATCTAAAGATATGGTATGGGTTCATTTTCCAGGATTGAGTTTGGAGTATTGGGATGAAGAAAGATTATTCAAAATAAGTAGAGCTCTTGGAAATCCGGTGAAAGTTGATGATGCAACATTGAACTATCAGAGTGGGTACTATGCAAGAGTTTTAGTGGAAATTGATTTAGAAAAAACAATTCCAAATAAGTTATGGATTATTACTAAGTATGGATACTTCTCACAAAGTGTTACTCTCACTAATTTACCCAAATTCTCACTGAACCTGCAAAATTGTTGGTCATCAAAATTTTGAATGTAGAGCTAAGAATTCCACTGAAGCTCATGAAGAGAAGGGGAGTGATTCTTCTAAAGGTAAATACCAAGAAGTTATTCAGACACCTAAAACTCTTGAGAAGCCATTTGATATTGGTCCGCAGTCGAACCAGCTTCAGTTGTTCACTCTTCTAATACAAATGAGAAACCAATTGAAATATGCCAAACTCCAAAGGCATTTCAGGTACCAAATGTTGTTCTTAACTCAACTGGGTCTATACATATATCAAAAGGAAAATTCAGTCCATTGCAAGAGGTTAATGAAGCTGAAGACGCAGGATTGAGTCCTTCTAAAATTCTCAAAGTGGTAGAAGAAAATGCTATAGATAGTAGTGAGATTAAATATATTAATGGCATCAATGGCACTGTGTCAGCTGAGAGAGTTCCAACTACTTCATGGTCAAGAGTAGTCCAAAGACCTTCAACTTCAATATCTCAAAATACAGCCAGAAATGTTGAAGCTACAAAAGAGGTAATCACAAAACCTAATGTCAAATAAAATTTTAGGAAAAATCCAGGAAAATGAGGCAATGCAGGCCTCCATCCTAAACAATGAAAGTCCTATTTTGGAATTTAAGAGGCCTTAGAAGACCAAGGTCTCAAAATAAATTATGGTCTCTAGTTAATCAATTTAATCCTCGTTGTTTGGATAGCAGAACCAAAGGTTTTCTCGTAATGCTTCTTTTGCAATAAGCCGAATTTGCCAGAATGCAAAGTATGGTTATTCACAATTCAATCTCAAATAAAAAGGGAATATTTGGTTATTTTGGAATAAAAGTTTACCTACTCCTACTGTAGTTTCAATGTCTAGTCAAATGATTACAGTGGACATTGGAGGTACCTTAATATATGGAGTTCATGCTCATGTTGGTTTAGTTCAAAGAAGATTTATGTGGTCAGAGATGGAAGCAATTAGTGAATTGAAACTTCCATGGTTAATTATTGGGGATTTTAATGCTCTAACTTCAGTTGAAGAGAAGATTGGAGGTAAAAGTCCAAATAGAAGATCAATGACAGACTTTAATGAATGCTTGAATCATTGTGAACTGTTGCAAGCTCCAAGAACAGGCACTCAATTCTCTTGGTCAAACTGTCAGCATGGAAGCAAAAGAATTTTATGCAATCTTGATAGAGCTATGTTTAATAATCTGTGGCTTCAAAAATTTCCTGAATGGGGTTATAAGGTTGGATTGAGAATTGCTTCAGATCATGCCCCTCTCATGGGTGGATGTGTTAATATTTCAAAACCAATTAATGCTCCTTTTAAATTTCAAAAGATGTGGATGTCTCATCCAGAGTTTCTTCATGTAGTGGAGCAATGCTGGTCAGAATATATTAGTGGTGATCCTGCTTTTGTCTTTCAAAGCAAGTTAAAAAAACTTTAAAAAATTCTTCAAGATTGGAATTGGAGGGTGTTTGGGGGTGTCCATGTGCAAATAAAAAATGCTGAATTACAGGTTCAAGAAGCTATGAAAATTCCAGATAATAATCCTTCTGATCCCGAAGCCTTGAATAAGTTATTTGAAGCTCAAAATGAATACAATTCCAGAGAAGTGCATCTTAATACTCTGTTGAAGCAAAAATCCAGAATAAGATGGGTAAAGGAAGGAGCTGCCAATACCAACTTTTTTCACACTAATCTCAAAATAAGGCAGGCCAGAAACAACATCAGTGAAATAGTTGATGAGCATGGTGAAGTTATATCTGATCAAAAGAAAGTAGATGAAGTCCTAGTTAATCATTACAAGAAGAAATTTGAATTCAAGCAAAATGAGGATGTGGATTCTTTACTTGTGATACACACTATTCTCAAGTCAGCTAAGATTTCAGTGATGATCAATGGAGGTCCTCAAGGATTCTTTTCAGCTGAAAGGGGATTAATACAAGGAGACCCCTTGTCTCCAATTCTTTTTGTCTTGATGGAAGATTTTTTGAGCAGGAATTTAACTCAATTGGTGCAAAATGGAGACATTGCTCCTATGGTGATTAGAAAAGGAATTCATCCCACACATTTGTTCTTTGCAGATGATGTGTTTATCTTTTGCAATGGTGGTAAAAAAAGCATCCAAAATCTTCTAATTTTATTGAGTATTATCAAAAGCATCGTGTCACTTATCAATACAGCAAAGATTAAACTTTTTATTGATGGTACTTCCAATGTTAAGAGGAATCAAATTCAGCAAATGATGCAAATGGAGCTAAGTAAGTTTCCTGACAAATATCTTGGAGTTATATTACATCATGGCAGAGTTAAAGCTTCTACTATATGGCCAATGGTGGAAATGATGCAGAAAAAGTTAGCAGCATGGAAGGGGAAACTATTCGTCATTTCAAGAGAGGTTGGTGCTTGTCAAGTCATTTCTGGCAAGATACCCATCTACAACATGGAAATATATAAGTGGCCATCTTCATTATTAAAGTGTGTGAAAGAATAATAAGGAATTTATTATGGGCTGGTGTGACAAATAAACAAGGAAATTTATTACTCGCTTGGGAAAATGTTTGCACTCCTCTTAGTGAAGGAGGACTGGGTATTCAAAGGTTAGAGATTCTCAATAGAGCTTTACTAATGAAAATGATGTGGAAAATTATTAACTCTACTGAGGAGTGGGCTCTCTTTATCAAGGCCAAATTCAAAGACAGAAATCAACAATGGAGCACCAATTGGCACATGTCTTCTATCTGGACAGGTTTAAAATGGGCTTGAGAGGCTTTCAAAGAGAACATCAGGTGGTGTGTTGGATATGGTCAAAGAATTTCATTGTGGTTTGACCATTGGATTGGTGTTTCTCCCCATTGAATCTCTGGGCTTCACTGCATTAGTTAAAGATAACATCCAACTTAAGGTTGCTGGTATCCTTGTGGAGAATGAATGGACAATGTCTAATGATATCAAATAAATTTTAGCATCTTTGACTATGCCAGATGTAGGAGGTGGTAATGATGAACTGATATGGACTGGAGATCTCAAGGGCAAGTTTACTACCTCCTCAGCAATTGAATCCATAAAAACTAAGAATCCAAATTACAATGGCCTAAGAAAATTTGGAATTCCTTCCTTCATCCAAGTACTGCCAGTAATGTGTGGAAGTTAATACAAGGTATTTATGTGGATGACTTGGTGATGATTAAAAAGGGCTTTGAAATGGTTTCAATGTGTTGCATCTGTGAAAAGGATCAAGACAACATGGATCATCTGTTATGGAGATGCAGATTCAGCAATGAAATCTGGAGATGGATATGCATCATTTTTGGATTTAACTGTCCAAAATCTTTTGAAGACATATGGAAGGCTGCAAGGAACAAAATTCCTCTAGTCAAAGAGGTATGGATTACTGCCAGCTGCTCTATTTTGAAGGAGTTATGGTTTCATAAAAATAGAAAATTCTTTGACAACATTAAACCAAATGCACAACAATTCAAAAGCAGTATAATGCAAATGGTTTATGAAGGTGGTTTGAGAATTAAAGCTAACAAATGGGCTCAAAATTATGACCATGAAATCATTTCTTTCTTCAATCTTGGTGCAAGAAGAAGTAAATTCCATGAAATTAAAATATGTCACCGGTTTCCTCCCAAAGATTGGTGCAACATTATTCTGTTGTGATGGGGCTTCATATGGAAATCCAGACAAGGGTGTTTTGGAGTGGTTGTCGAGATCACTAGTGTCGTATTATGCACTCTCACTGGTGGTTTAGGAATTACTACAAATTATATTGCAGAAGTTTTTGTTGTTACTTGTGCTGCTGAACTAGCTGTTGATTGGAAACTAGAAAACATAATCATCAATTTGACTCTAAGACTGTCATATCTGAATTTGCTTCTGGTATTATCCCTTGGTTTGTCAAAATGAGATGGAGAAGTGCAGCAAGCAAGTTATCATCCATCAGCTTTTCTCACTGCTACAGGGAAACCAATTTTTCTGCTGATTTTGTTGCTAAGGAGGGAGATCAACTTAGAGCTGGTGAAAGACAAATTCACATGGGAAGACCTCCTAATCTTACTAGAATTGAGATGCCAGGCATTAACTACTACAGGTTCAGCTGAACTTTAAAGTGTGGAAATTTGTTGTAGTCCTGTAAGGCTTTACCGGACCGTCCAAAGATAGTGTTTTTTGGGCCTCGCTCCTTTAGGTTTTCTTTTTTGTCGTTTTCTTCTTTTTTCCCTTCTTGTTGGCTGTATTTCTTTAGTGTTCTTTTAATAAAATTCGTGTGATTCAAAAAAAAAAAAAAAAAAAAAATTATATTATCATGTTTATTTTTCTTGTGCTCTAAATTCGTTTATTGAGCTAAGAACCTTTCCTTGTGTTTCAGGTTCGTGAATAGCTTGCATTCGTCCTGGGTATGTGTACGGAATGTGTCTGACAAGCCTTTTCAAGTATTCAAAATCCTTTTAGGGTTTTGGTCAAAGGTCTTTTTGGGAAATTGTTCCTTATCTCTTTCTTTATAAGGGTCAAGGGTTTCATTTTCTCGAGCAAGCATTTCATTTACTTCTTATCATGTCCTCATCAAGTCTTTCCAATAAAGAAGATGATGTGTGGACTGTTCTCTTCCCTTCTAGAAAAGTTCGTTTTGATTCCTCTCATAGTGACTTAGGTCAAGACAAGCATGAATCCTCATCTTGTGAGAATCCCACTATCACTCATCTTGATAAGCTATCACTAGCTATGAATCTTGTTTTAGAACAAGTACATGCTCTGAAGAATGAACTGGAATCTTCAACCAAAAAACTTGAAGATAAGATTGATAATCTTGAATCCAGGATTGATTTGATCGAAGATGAACTTGATGAATACATGGAATATGAGAAGAGTCTTAAAAAGTAAGTGAAATGTATTCCTTTTTACGACTAGGGTTTAGTAATGTCTAGGAAACTTCTTATGAGAATTTATTCTTATGTTTAAGAAGGATAACTAGGGTTTGGTATAGCAATTATTGTGATTACACATAACTATTTCCAACGATTTTCATCTTGCAATGTTTTTAGATTTATTTATTTAAATTCTAAGTTATTTGGAAGATGATCTTGCAGTATTTAATCTTATTGGTTTTATATATTGCAAACATTTTGTGAGATATATATGTGTTTACGTTCGTGAACTGTGCTTATCTCATATATGCTCAAAAGTTAAGTCTATTATGTCTTTATGCAAATATTGATAAAAGATAGAATGAACTTGTTGATAAAATTCAGCAGTATTGATCTTTCCCTGATCCACTTTTATTTGAAAGTACTGTATGACTCCGTAAGTTTTCTTATGTTGAGTGTTTCCGATTAAATTAATCAATAAGATCTTCTTGTGGTTAATTTATTCGAGTTTACTGGATACAAATCCATGTGATTTGTTAATGTCCAGAGAAATCCTTCTTCTCTCGTAAAATTAAGGTCGCTCATGTTGTTCTCTCGTGAATGACATCAAATGGGGGAGAGTTCTTAAATGAACTTGTGCTTAATTACCATATCTTTGTGGGGAGAGCGGTTGTGGAATTTTGTAGGAGTTATCTTGTATCTTTATAAACTCCTTGATGAATACACTAAGCTTCGACTATGTGAAATCATCGAAACAAAGTTGATATGTTCTCTTTTAGTCATGGATTATCTCTTGAGAATTTCATTAAGATCCCATAGTTTTCGTACATTTGCCAATTTATATTGACAAAAAGGGGGAGAATTATTTGGTAGTTCACACTACATACATTTGGTTTACGAATTATTATGTAAGGGGGAGTGGTTTTCATTATGAGATGGAAGTAATGACTAAGGGGGAGTGATACATATCACCATAGTATTATTTCAAAGTTGTGATGCAATTGCACTTTGATTCTATATAATAATACTATGACACTATATGACAATATTTGAGAACCTTTCGTTTTCATATTGTTATAGATACGGATCTTCAACAACAATGATGCTGAGTTGAACACATTCAGAATCGATGGAGAACTTGAAGTAACGAAGAATTCAAGGAAGTCAAGAGCCAAGGAAATCAAGCTTGGATCGGCTACAAAGTTTATTTATTTTGTAATTAAATTTAACTAGATGATAATTGAAACCAAATACCCAATTCTCATTCACTTTGGCCCTACTTTTTGCCGACGTGGATTGATGTGGTGACGGTATTAGGAAATAGAGTTATCTCATTGATTTTGGCCCCATAGGAGTACTTTTTCTTCTATTTACACCATAATTACACCTTCCACCATCGGAGGTGTCACGCCTTCAAATGCTCCAAGCAATTTTTCGCGAAGGTATAACCCGCAATACAATGGTTCAAGATCTCTTATCACCCACTTGTATTTCAGCCTTAAAAGATTGCACCAATGCAATCAGCCAACTCTACCAAGAGTATGCAACTAAGTCTTACTCGATTTTCTCTACCAAACAATGTAGCCCATACTACAAAGAGGTCCTTGCCATGTTTATGCTTCACAATTTGGGGAGTATAATCAAATCAACAAGAAACCAAAGCCAAACACATAAGCCAACAAACTCACTTTTATTAGCTTAAGGGAAGATACAAAAACGTCCAACCAATGGACTTACAAGCTTATTCTCTAAGCCTACAAAGAAACTCACTCTCTATCGCAAAATGGTTCCTCAACACTCGAACTATTGAACAACTCGTTTACAAGGGTTCTCTCGGCTATTTATAATGCCAAGAACTGTGGCCAATCCGTATGCAACTCTGTTGCACGCCCCATGAACATCCATCCGTCCATGGGCGCTTCCCTAACCGCCGACTCCACTTTTTAATCTAGCTTTGGTGCCGGCTTGCACAACGGCGCCACACCTGTCTTCAACGGTTAGGATATGCCAAACTCGGTTATAAAGCACTTTATAACCGTCTCTAACTTGCTCTTCGACTCGCATGCGTGTGATGCACACACTCTTCTCATCTCGGCACTTGCACTCAAGTTCCGCAACATCGCAACATGCAACTCGGCTTGCACTCGCCAAATACCGCTATTATGGCTTACGTTGTGCTATTATAGCTTGCATTGTGCTATTATGGCTTGCTTGCGGCTTGCATTGCACTATTATGGCTTGCGTTGCACACTTAGCTCGCTTGAATGCCAACATCCAAATATTATGCCAATTTAGTCTTGACTTGCTTAGTACAATCTTCATGCTTCATATGCATCACTTGCATCTCTTTTGGCGAGCAACTATCACCAATGGCGTGTTTGGCATCACCATTGATGCACATGCACAGTCCAAGCCTTGGCCAAAGCTTAGGACCATGCCAAAGTCATTCCATGACTTTGCATCTCATCCTTTATTCCTTCCTTGAGCTTGGCTAACTCTGAATAAGGATATGCAACACTATCGCATAATGTTGTTAATGCCAAGTAACCTTTCTTGTCTCAAATATCTTGGCGCTACATCGCCGGATTGTGCAGCTCCATCTGCCAGGTTACATATTCCGTAACGCGCAATGATTATGCGTCACTATACGGACCGGTCATAGGAGGCTACTACTCCCACTTATTAACCAACTCCCCGCACCCCAGTTTATATCATAACTGCTGCACCCACTTCTGTTTTTCGTTACAACTGTTCAAAATTTTTACCTATTCTAAAGCTTTTGTTTTCCTTCGCTCTTCACCCCCACCAGAGAGTTGCCTAGAATTAAAATTGTATTCTTCAACTAGGCTGTTTGGACCTTCCAAGTTGCAATTCTTTTAACATTCTGCGAACTGCTCATTCATTCCTCAAAACTCAAAACTCAAAACTCAAAACTGCTCATTCGTAAGGTGTTACCGGTAAACCAAGAGGACTATTTGGAGAGGTAAGGTATTTCTGATTTTAGGATGATTCAAAGATGATGAATACAAGCTGGGAAACTTTATTGAAACTCTTTTTTTTTTTTTTTTTTAAATTATTATTGTTGAAGGTGAATATGATTGCAGTTGGTTAGGCTCTAAAAGTAAGATTTTTGATTCTGGAATCCTCCATTACAATTTGTGGTAAGTATCAATTCTTATTTGACGTCGTTTTGCTTATTTGGTTTGGTTTGGGTATGAGTTAAATTTCTTAGTTGTGCGTCACTTAATTGCATTTTTTGTTGTGGGTTTTGTTTAATTTAGGGCAAATCTATTGGGTGCGATTGATATTTTTGGTGGTTTTGCCTAGCTACTTACGAGATTGATTGTTCTGTTATTGGTTTTATAGCTTGATGATTACTCAAATGGGCTGTGATTATTTTCGAAGTTGACAGCTTATTATAGTGATAGTCTTGGTACAACATATGGAAACAGTTAGTAGCTTTAAAATTGCTGGTGATGTTTACCGTTAACAATCAATTATGGTTAGTAATTTAGTATTGTGATTTTGTATTTTTGTTCATTCAAATTCATCTTGCAACTTACATACAGGTTTGTATCAATTTGTAAAAGTAACCTGGAGTTCAAATAAAACTTTTAGTTATTAGATATACTTACCAGCTATGTTGTAAAAGGCGCCCCGGGCGCTCTACTAGGCGCTCTAGGCGGGTGAGGCGCCCATGGGTCGCCTAGGAGAAAAGGCGCCCAAGGCGCCAAAATGAGAACATTTTTGGAATTTTTGGAATTTTTCCTCCACGCCTATTTTCATCAGTATCCATTTTTGTATGGCGCCTCGCCTCGCCTAGCGCCTTTTACAACATAGCTTACCAGTACCCATTAATAACTCTCGACCAGTATCCACTTTGGGATAAGATCAAATTTGTATCAATATACCTGTACCTGTCAGTTGGGAGTCGATGAAAATAGGTATTCAAGTAATTTTTGGATATCAAGGATACGATCCAGGTACTGAAAAGTATGTTGATATCCATTGTAGTGGACCTGATGTACAAAATGCAAACGGAACAACTACAACTAAAATTCTTTGTAAATAGACTACTGCTTGCAGGTATAGTAAAATAAAATAAGAATGCAATTTTTGATTAATCATTTTTGTTGTAATTAACTGCATAATTTTGGTTTCATTTTAGCAAACCTCTAAACCTAAATTGGATTGAAACAGAAGCATCGATTCAATATACAAAGATATGATTGCTGAAAGTATTTTAGTTCTTAGGAAACTGGATTAAGAAGCAATAGCCAAATAGTCCAAGTAATAATATTCCCATTACCATTTTTCTTTATGGTAACAGAAATCTCGTTTATCATCATAAAAATTTTTTCCTCTCAATTTTCAATTTTTTTTTGCATTCAAGAGTGTTTTGGGTTCGCTATTTGGAAAGACTTCTGCGAGATCGATTTTCTCACACAAATGCGCCCAAAATATTTCAACTCAAAAAAGTCCATCATGTCTGAGACAAGATGCTTTAACCGTCTATGAATATTACACTCGCTGAAAGCTCAGGGGACGAACTTAGTTCGCTCACTCCTATTGAACCATGTATCCGTGGTAATGGAATGTCTATGGTAAGTAAACTTCATCAAGATCGAGTCATGGAGTTTTTGAGTTTTGCATGATCGTTTTTCATCTGAGTCGATCTTATTGATGGACCCTTTCCCCGCTATTGGAAAGATATATTCTCTAGTCCGTCGTGGAAGAGAATCAGGAACTCCAACTTCCTGCTCCCGCAAATCAGCAGCTGACTCCATGTTGGGAAACAAGACCGTAGCCCTACTGCTCAGCACAATATTCGCCACCCTCCAGCTAAGAAAGGTCGCCCATTCTGCAATCACTGTAACAAAGTTGGACACACTAGAGCTACTTGTTATAAGCTACATGGATATCCATCACGTGACTCTCGCCAAAAGGATAATCAAGCTTGCTTTGTTGTTGCCCAAGATGGTGAACCATTAATTACATGAAATGATTTGATTTATTAAATTTTTTTTTCGCGATGCCTTGGATTTATCTTATGGTCATGCACATTAGCATTTTTTTTTTTATCACCATTTAAGAGTTTTTGGTTGTTTGTGTTTCGCAAGAAATATTAACGTTGATCATGTTTTTCTTTTTCACATTCATTTCCACATTTAGCTGATGATGATGATACATATAATTATAATATCATTCCATCTCTTTCATTACTTTTTTTTACATGAAGACTTGCAACCATCACAAGTGATACATTAAATAATATCACTTTGGAAATCCCAGTTTCACCTGCAAATGAATATATCTCACATGAGAGTCAACCTACAGACAACTCCATTTTATCTAACGAAAATCAAGGTGTAGTTTTTTGATCAAGGCAAATAATACGTTGACAATGACAAATTTACCACCCAGTAAAGTTCCTATAGGCTGCAAGTGGGTCTATAAGGTTAAGTTCAATGCCGATGGTTCCGTGGAAAGATATAAGGCGCGTCTCGTTGCCAAAGGTTACAACCAAATCGAAGGACTCGATTAAAATTTCCATTGATCAAAAAACAAGGAGTACAAAAGAATTGTACCACCCAAGAAGAATACAATCACCACACACGACTCATATGGATGCCAATCGTGTCCTTCGTTAGAAAGGATCTATAAAAGAAAAGAAAAGAAACAATACAAGAGAAACAACCAACTATTGCCTGTTCTTCCGTTGAGAAAAGAAAGAAGAGAAAGCAAACTAAAAGGCAGCTACACCTAAGGAGGTTGAAAATACATCAATCCCCAATCGTCTACTTGTTGATAAACAGTTCAACTTTAGGGAGTATTAAGTCAAAAGAAACAAGGCTATGCATACACACACGCTGAACATAAGCAAGACGCAAGCTGTCACAAGTTACAAGAATGCTAGAATTCAACAAAGCATATTTTTGTAAATAAGTAGAGATAAAGTCCTTTCCTTGTAAAGCCCATGAAAAACAAGTATTTAGCTTTGGCATAAATCCCAACAAGTCCCGAAGCTCCATTTTCTTGTCCGAGAAGACTCTAGCATTTCTTTCCAACCAAATGGACCAAACTATCATAGCATGTATCATTGCCCATAACTTCTTCTCGCGACTTCGCAAATCCTTAGCCCGCCAAGTATCCAAGCAGAGACTTTATCGAGGAAGGAAGGTCATAAGAAGAGTGAATCTCATTTCTTTTACCACCTTTTGTGACAAATCTTTGACAGACACTGACATACCAACGTTTTTTCGCTCCATATTTTTTGGGTTGCAGTTTTCAGTCCCATTAATGATGGCTATTTTCCTCTCTTTGCAGTCTGATTCGGAGTTCTGGATATTCTTATTAGAATGTTGCGCAGGCAGTAGGAGTTACGGGTGTCTTTGATAATGGCCGTGGTACTCACAACTAGGAGTTGGAAAAATAAGCCATAAGGTCATAAGGTCTATACGACGCATTTCCGGTGCAAAAGTATACAAGGTTCCTGTGAGAATGCAACGGTTGCGCTTACTATATAAAAAGTGCACGAGCAAAAAACATAGCCACCTGGTGCGTAGCACGGGTTTCTATCTAGTGAGAGAAGTATATCTTCTTCTCTTGTTAAGTAGGAGTTGTAGCCATAGGGTAAAAGGAGGGATGAGTCATAGGGAGAAGAAGAGTTTTGTGTTTCAAAAATATAGAGAAAGGAATGAGAGAAAAATATAACAGAAATGGGAAGACGAAGGAGAGTGAAGAGGGGAAAAGAGAGATGTTACTAAAAATATATATTAGAATCGAAAGAGAGAATAATTTGGTTTGAGGCTGGGAGAATGGTAGTTATTACATGAAAAGTTTATGAAGAGTTGTTATAGAATTAGTGAAAGAGAAAGATAATAAGGATGGAAGATATAACTATGGTGTTCTTCTCTTCATACCGATCAAAAAAAAAACTATGGTGTTCTTCATGAGAATATTGGCAAAGGTGATGGAAGTGATCACGATAAGCTTTATATAATCAAGGTAACTCTTCTAATCAATTATAGGGTGTTAATAACGACTTGGGTACTTGGTGAAAGTAATTAATAAATTAGAATCACCCATGTATACAGTAACTCTGAAATCATGACTATATGTATCTCTGCCTTACCTTGCAGCATGATTATAATCAACTTGAGCTTTGTTTTGGATTTAGATAAACCATGTAAATTTTAAATGAGTCTCTCATCTTTTGATAGCAACTGAGTTTGCTAGATTTAGATTTTTAGGGAATTAATTATGAATGTTCGAAGTTTAATCACTGCGACTGAAATTCTGGGAACAGCCGTGAGTAAGCGGAGAAAGGTACTTTTTTAGGTATGTTAGGATGGGAACTGGCTTCTGGTCAAAAGTACAATGTTGTATAGGAGGCCCTAGTATCTTTAACGAGCTATTATCTATTCAATTTGGATCAACGACGACAGATTTGTAGAGCTCCAAAGTTAGGTGTTTGTGCTGTTTTCCAGTGTTGTCGCAATTGAAATATGGAATTCAGTCGCGTGTAGCCATTTTAATGCCCATTTTTAGGAAGGTTAAGTTACGAATTTGATATAAACTCACTAGGCATAAGTTGTAGATTACAGTTTCATATTTCAAACTAGATATAGTTTGTCAATTTTAGTTCACTATTAATGGAGTTATGTAGATTTAAATGTAGTGTCTCCGATCTGAAAAGTTAGAAAAATGTAGCCAAGTTTGGGAGGAAAATGACTGAGTCGGATCAGCCAGTTGACTCATCTGACTCGGTCCGTGTCAGGCCAATACATGGTTTGAGTTAGTGGGTTAGATTAGCGGTCCGGTTTCACGGTCCGGTCCAAGTTGGCCCGTGGATTAGGGTTAAGGCCAGATATCTTATTTTGGACTTTTGGACCCCTTATTGTCCGAATTAGTCATTGATTCCTTCGCAAAGTTGTACGATTTTTCGAGGGCTTTCGATGACACCATTTGAATAAGTGGATATTGATTTATGCCTAGTACAAGAAATGCCAAAGTTATGGAACAATTGACAAAAACTAGAACCATTAGTTATTTCACTTAGCCTATAATCGGAGATTTATATGAAATTGTGTAGTGAACATTGTTTGAGCCTATTAGCTAAGTTCTTAGAGTGTTTGTGTGAACAGATAGTCTATATTAAAACGATCGATTCAAAGGATGAACCGGAGGATTGAGGAATACAAGGTAGGCGTGGTTTGTCATCAAGACAGTGGGAACTCCGTAACCTTCTTGTAATCATTAAGCTTTCTTTTACTCGCGAGCATGATGAGACTTTACTTGTCTGTGTGCACGATTGCAAGTACCTTTAATGTATTGCTTTTGTGTTCTTTTGTATGAAATGTATGTTATATATATTTGCATTCACGATGTTTGCTATGAATGTGTTTGTGTTTGATATGCATTGCGAGATTTCCCTGCGAGGAGTGTCTCGTGTTTCCCCTACCATTCTTAGCTAAGTTAAGTAAGGCGGTAATTCATCCGTCGACAATATTATGTAGTAGGGCGGTAATTCATTCGTATGCTATATTATTATATCTATTTCATTCAGTAGGGCGGTAATTCATCCGTTTTAATATTATTGCTTATTAATATAGTAGGGCGGTAACTCATCCGTATGCAATCTTATCTTAGTAGGGCGGTAATTCATCTGTTATGATATTATATATACTATTCTATTTGGGGGAAATCACTCGTGTGCATATTATACTTGTTTGTATAACTTTCTGATCTTGATGGTAATATTCTGAATCATGGTTTGTATGGGCACTATGTGTGGACGATGTTGTTATTATTGATTAGGGTTGCTTTCACATCGTCTTCTCCAATATGAGTTTGGAGAGGTTAGAGTGACACTTGCTTCGTGATGCATAAATTGTTGTATGATTAGTTTCTTCTTGTTTTCTTTCAATTTGTATTCTTTAGAACTGTGAAGCATGTTTGTGATTACTTGGAAGTTATATATTTCCATTGGGCACCCCTTTGGGATGATGTGCTCACTCGTTCCCACTTCAGTTTCAGTTTTCCGAAGAGATAGTGTGCTTGAAGACATCCGCTTTCGTAGTATAAACCGATAGTCGATTAAGAACATTTTTGTATCTTTCATGTATATGAATTCTTGTTGTTTGTAAAACAATACACATATATATTAATATCTTTTGGGAGTTTCATCTATAAGGAATCAGAGTGCTTGGGAGTTAGTTTTCTTTTACTTTATGTAATTATGTTCCTTAAGACTAATGATCTAGATGTTGTTACTTCAGGTTTAGGCTATAATCCTATTGTCTAAGCAGGTTTAAGATTAGGGGTGTGTCAGACAACTATTCCCGTCTTCTAAGAATGTTTCAATGATTGAAATGGGAGTTTAGAACAATTAACCATTGATTGGATATAGCACAGTATACGTACTGATTCAACAATTCAAGTCCGGGAACTATAGTATGCATACCTGATCGCTGTCGTATGCGTCAAAAATAATTTCACTTTCCTAAAGTATATGATAAGAAAGAGTTCGTATCCACAGAGAGGCGATTGTAGTTATTTCGTAATCAATTTCTTAAAGTAACCAATTGGGGGATTTCTGATTTTTATGTAAGCAATAAAAGTAAATCAAAAGCAAAATAAGTTGTATAAAGTAATCAATGGAGAGAGATATTGGTCAAGGAATTCATCTTCAATCTTAGACATGTGCTTGCATATACGATTAGAATTACGATTTAATCTCTTGTGTTATCAAAAGCCTAGAGAATCAAGAGAGCAAGATAATCTATTAATTTCCTAAGTTCATCAACACACACAACAGAGTCACGTATGTGAATTCTACCTAAAGAATAACCTAACGCCTTGCGCTAATCAAGTTCAATTCCTAGGGGCATTAAGTTTCAAAATAGGCTAATCAATGCAATTGTCATGCGTTGCACATAACAATTCGGACAATGGTCAAACTCTACATATGATTACGAGAGTGTATCACTACAAACCGTAAACATATCATGCTACTTGTATTCGTGGTTATCGCTCGATGAAAACCCTAAAATAGCTATGGACTAGGATGCAAGTTCAATTAATTGGCCACTTAACTAATCAAACATCAAAATCCTATCACAATACTTCAATCATGTGATCGTAAAAACAGTAGAGAATTGATCGATAATCAAGAGAGAAAACTAATACATAAAGCAAACACAAGTTTTAGAAATCGGACTACATCCTTAACCAATAATAGAGAATTTAGCTACTCATAGCTATGGAGTTCATCACAAAAATAAGTTGAATAAAGAAGAAGATGAACAAAAGCAAACCCTAGAAGCGTAAACAAAAGCGGCTCTCCAAGTTCCAAGAATAAGATATATTCCAAAAGTTGTAGAATTCTTCTTTTTATAGCCTTTCCTCTCTTCCAAAATTAGGTCAAGCCTTCAAAGTCCATTAGATAAAAATCCACCAAGCCCATAAGAGAGAAAAACCCGTGTAGAAAATATGTCCAAAAAGTCGTCGCCGGAAAACTGGTATTGTGGCCGGAAATCGCCCGGAGAAGTGGCCGGAAATCGGTTCTAGTGACCGGCAAAGTCCGCCCGGTCACCGGTCAACTAGTCAACTAGGGTCAACTAGTCAGCTCGGCGGGTCAACTCGGTCAAGCACCGAGTCAGGGAGAGTCAGGGTCAGCTGTCAGACGAGTCAGGTTCATGTCAGCTGAGTCAGGTCAGGCCAAAGCCATCTCGCCAGGCTAACCTACTTTTGCACAGCCTAAGCTCTTGCATGAGCCATAACCTATGTGATGCACCATCCTTGTGCTTCACAACAAGCATCTTGCCAACAAAGCCATCTCCACAAAGACAAACCAGTCTTCTCCTCCCTGTAACATCTCAATCTTCACCATCTGAATTGCAATCCCATCCACCACTGCCACTGGCCAAATTCTACAGCAGCACCACCACCAACATCTCCCTGTCACATTCATCCTGCAATGCCTTCACCGCATTTTATCAAAGACTCGTAACCCATCCTCTAGCCATTTCAATTATCAACACCTGCAACTGAGAGCACCAACACCAAGCATACATCTACCCTGCAATATTCCTTCTCTCCCTGTATAACAATTCCATCTTCACTGACAATTCACTTCCAAGCAATTCAATTCCACACATTCCCGAGCCATTCTTAGCAAAGAACACTCGCTTGTTTGCATCTTTGCAGCTAAACATCCATCACCCAACAACTCAACAACAGCCAGACTCATCTTCTCATTCACATTACTTCCAAATCTTTTCAATTTTAACAAAGATCTGCCATTACTTGCACCTCAGTAACTCCAAATTCTTCATCTCGCAATACCAATGGAATCTCAATTCCATACCCTGCAACTCAGCCAATGCTTCACCAGCTGATGCTTATACTTGCAGCTGCACTTTCATAACACACAATTTGAACCCATCAAAATCTTCACTGCTTTGAATCACCATCTCCACTTGGTCCATCTCCCATTGACTGCAACTTCATATTGCAACATTTATCTCAAATACAACTTAATCTAGCCTCACTTGTCAACATGGCTTGCTCCTCGCCTCTCATCAACCACAACTTCCAATACCACTAGCTCGGGCCATCCTTTCGCATCACACTCCCAGGCCAAGACTGCAATCCCCCTTCACCGCAACACAGCCCTTCACTCGGATCCACCCGAGCCATTCTCCATAACCCGTTGTTTCAAGGACATTCCAAAGAAGCTCACCGCTAATTCAAGCTATCTTTGTCATTGCCACTAACCTTGGCTAATACCAAAGAACATATCTAGCTTCTGTCATACTGCTTCCTGTACCACCATCACCAACAGTCACACAACCCAATCAAAGCTCAACCAAATCCACCAGAAGCTCAATCTTCAACAGATTCACATCGAACCCTAACTCCAATTCCATCTCTGGGTAACTTCAGATCAAATCGAAACAACTTCAATCATCAATACCCATGACTCAAACTATCATCTTCACACAACAACCACAGTTCATTCTCTGTGTACCAGATTCATCCTTGCCTGAGCTCACCACCAATACCCATTTCTGCCATTAATCACCAGACCCATTCTATCATCACAAAGAATCGAGCAAACACCATTTCTAATACCCATCTAAATCTTCATCACTTCAAATCAGAGCCTCAATTCAAACATCACAGAAAACCCTAGTTTCTGTTTCTTCTCAATCAACAACACCAGCAGCTAATTCAACCTCGACCCAAGCTTAATCACTCCTCAAATCGACCGTTATGATAATAAGCTTCCTCATTCTCTCGATTCCAACCTCACTTCACACATGATTTCTTGCCGTTAACTCAGTCCTTGGTTTAACTCAAACCCTAGCTTTGATTCCTCAGCAGTCATTAGAGCTATCAAATATCAATCCTCCTTCTACTCTCGATTCGAACGGCAACATCTCTTCACTTGAACCCATACATCCTACAAAGAAACCCCTCTCGACCTCCACTTCGTTGAAATTTGGAGAAAGACAAATGATTGAGAAAATGATTTCTCAATTTTAGGCTTGGTGTAATAACTCGGGATGGCTACACCCAATGATAATTACACCCTCGATAAATGATAAGGGGTACCTCGAATGACAACCCCTTAACCTTGGCTCCACTGTGTTTAGTGCTCCTCCAATAAGGTTGCCCCTTAAGCTTGACTAGGCTCCAGATAGTAGTTAGCTCATGAGATGACAATTTTGTCCTTTCGGCTCAAATAGAGTAATTTCCGCTTCTTTTCCTCCGTGCGACTCCAGAGTACCTATAAGACTTAAAACAAGCGTAAAATACATAATTTACAAGAAAAATAGCAAAGAAAGCATAAACTCTAGATAGTAAATACGGTGTATTCTACACCTATCAGATTCCCCCACACTTAGACTTTGCTAGTCCTCGAGCAAATCAAACAAAACAATTCAAAAATACATACAACTTTGTGTCGTCAAGGCTACGGTCACTTTTAGCATAAATAACAAGCCTTTAAACCCCTAGGTGTCCCTAGTGGACGAGTTATAGTCTCGTGAGGGTTTACTAGAGATATACCCACAAAACCTACTTTTCCAACTTACTAGTTCTCCGAAATGATAGCATCCAACGCGCTAAGAAGACATAGAGATTCTGCACACTAGTCATAAGAAGTTAGACACATAAATGAACACAATCTCATTCTTAAAAGTTGAGAGAGAAATAACCATCCCTTCTCGACTAAAAATTCGGGTTCCTGAGTGATCGAAAGTCTCGACTCTGCCACAAGAAAGGGTTTTATGAAATTGCTCTCAATAATAAACAGCTTTTTATGGGTCACACATGTGTCCAGGTTGGAATGAAGAGAGAATCCTGAGACACGTTGAATGGTAGGAAGGCTTAACCCTCCGAATGTATTTTGAAAACCCACATCTTTTATATATTTTTGAAAACCCAATTTTCTGACGATCTCTTCGAAAGGAAATCAACCATTTAACGAAGGTGGGAATATGCTTACTTACCTCGTTATCCGTTCGCGTGCAAACTAGCACCACTCTCACAAAGATCCATAGAAACGTCTTCGATCTTCTATCGGTGTCTTCATCTTCGTCTTCTGGTCCTTCAACTCTTGATGATAACTCTTGAACTTCGTAGAATCTCGACAATGTAATTCTTTCTTTTAATTCCTTGTCGCTTGAAACTTCATTATAGATATTCCTTCTTTCCATTGGCTTTATTGAAAGAAAAATACAAACTATACAAACCCAAAATCTAATATTTTTTTCTTTTTTTTTCTTTTTTTCTTTTCTAATATTATTCTTTCTTTTTTTTTTCTTTTTTTTTTTTTTTGACATAAGAAATAAAACAAATACAAAATAAAAATAAAACAAAATAATAAAAACTATTAACAAACCTAAAATTTTTCTCTTGTCTTTTTTTTTTTTTCGTTTTTTTTTTTTTTTTTTAAGACAAGAGAAAACAAAATACAAAATAAAATAAAATACAAAGGCCATGGTGTAAGTACTTTACCACTTGATTCTTCACAACTTGTATGTCTTGATATCATAAACTTCTCGAACTCTCATCCTTGATAATTTTCGCTCTTATACAATAGTCTTCAACTTATAAAAATTCTGCTCCTTGTCTTGTTGCTTTACTCAAATCAAATCTGCCCATTTCGTATTGTTGCTTGTAAACCTTGAACGTCTTCAACTTTCCTTCGAATTTGTGATGCTCCTCTTGTTGATGATGATGGTGTTTCTATGGACTCGTTGATGTAGAGAGAGATAAGGTGGATGGTGCTAACTCACAACAAGATTACAAGTGGTATGTAAGTTAGCAATTCGATGTCACCAACATGGTTGATAAAAATAGCACTCAAGAGATCAAAATAGTGATTTTATGGTGGGAAGTTGGACAGCTCACCATTCCGCCTGAATTTACGTACGGTGACACACACTCTAAAAGCACAAATTTAGACAGTACAAAGAATTGAAGGTTGGTGCCTCACATTATGTAACATGGGTAGTCTCCACTATAGAGGATCACTACTCTAATACCGAATTCAGTCTGCACCTTATTTTCCACCTGCATGGTTAAATCCAACTTTAACTCTCATACAATTAAGAAACCCGATCATGTTCTCTCGTCATCTCTAAGTTCAGTCACTATTATGAGAATTTCGATGTAATTTTAGCGACATGTATACTATGTGACTCTAAACTAACTACAAGTTGGAGTTTTCTGATTCACTAATTACACAAAAGTTGAAAATTTTGAAAAATTTACAAAGCAAACCACTCCCCCAACTTAAACTTTACATTGTCCTCAATGTAATTGAATCGTCCAAAGAAAGTCAAGGTGGGAAATCCTAACGGAAAAGTGACACAAAAAATCAGAAAGAGTAAAAACATGACAAGAAAAGAAAAGAAAAGAAAAGATAAGAGATACAAAACCGATGGGTTTCCTCCCATTTAGCGCGTGGTTTAAAGTCGTCACCCACTATCTCCTTGCTTTCTATGACTCCTCCAGCAGAGGGAGCACTTCCACAAGATTAACTCCTTCCACGACGTCCAAGAGAAGTTCTCATAATATGGTTTCAACCGGTGCCCATTCACTTTAAGTTCATTACTCCGTAGCTAAACCACAATTTCCACACGCACCATGAGAAAACACATTAGTCACAATAAAAGGTCCAATCCAACGTGACCTTAATTTACCCTAAATAATTGCAAACGAATTAAACAAAAGCACTTTACGCCTAATGCAAAATTGTTTCTTTGTAATCATATTATCATGAAAAGCTTTCGTCTTTTCCTTGTAAATCCGTGAGCTTTCAAATGCATCATTGCGAATCTCCTCTAACTCTTGAAGTTGTAACTTTCTTTGCTTTCCAGCACCATCCAACTCCATGTTGCATTGCTTAATAGCCCAAAACGCCTTATGCTCAATTTCCACGGGTAAGTGACAAGGTTTACCATAAACAAGCCTAAAAGGAGACATCCCAATAGGTGTTTTATATGCGGTTCTATATGCCCACAAAGCATCATTTAGTCGCGAACTCCAATCTTTCCTTCACGGGATTCACCGTCTTTTCAAGAATGGATTTCACCTCTCGATTGGAAACTTCGGCTTGTCCATTTGTTTGCGGATGGTAGGGAGTTGCAATCCTATGCGACACATTGTACTTCCTTAACAAGCTTTGCAAGAACCTGTTTTTGAAGTGTGAACCTCCATCGCTAATTATAGCCCTTGGAATTCCAAACCTTGCAAATATATTAGCTTGCAAAAATCAAAACAACTTTAGAATCATTAGTTGGGGTGGCTTTAGCTTCCACCCATTTCGAGACATAATCCACAGCAAGCAAGATATAATAATTCCCATTA
The DNA here is from genome assembly GCA_023531295.1 of Papaver armeniacum. Lineage (NCBI taxonomy): Eukaryota > Viridiplantae > Streptophyta > Magnoliopsida > Ranunculales > Papaveraceae > Papaver > Papaver armeniacum. The sequence goes on along the minus strand of JAJJWW010001888.1, from coordinate 111,221 downwards.
GAATTGACAAAAGGGCCCATAAAATCAATTCCCCATACATCAAAAACCTCCACAAATTGAATAATAGTTTGCGGCATTTTATTTCGAGCACCTAGATTGCCGGTTCTTTGGCACCTATCACATGTGGTACAAAATATATGTGCATCCTTAAACAAAGTTGGCCAAAAGAAACCACATTCTAATACCTTGAGAGCGGTTCTCTTACTCCCAAAGTGTCCTCCACAAGCATATGAGTGGCAAAAAGACAAGATAGAATTAAGTTCAATTTCGGGAACACACCTACGTATTACTTGGTCACTACAATGTTTCCATAAGTATGGATCATCCCATATGTATTGGTTTCCTAACTTCTTAAGTTTGTCCCTCTCAAAGACGAGACAAGTTCTTTGGGATTTGTTTAGACACTAAGTAATTAACAATATCAGCGTACCATGGTTCTCCAAAGGCAATTTAGAATAGTTGCTCATCCGGGAAACTTTCACGCAACGGGATAGTCTCCTTGTCCACAAAGAAGACGGCTCAAGTGATCCGCAACGGTGTTCTCAATCCCTTTCTTGTCTTTGATTTCAAGATCAAACTCTTGCAAGAGTAATATCCATCGTATGAGCCTCGGTTTCGCCTCTTTCTTTTGTAAGCAAGTATCTAAGTGCTGCATGATCGGTAAAAGACAACAACTTTTGTACCAATTAGATAAGAGCGAAACTTTTCTAAAGCAAAAACAATGGCTAATAACTCTTTTCAGTGGTTGTGTAGTTTTGTTGGGCCTCATTTAACGTTCTAGAAGCATAATAAATGGCATGAGGTATCTTCCCCACACGCTGCCCAAGCACCGCACCAACCGCATAGTCACTTGCATCACACATGAGCTCAAAAGGCTTGCTCCAATCCGGTGGTTTAATGATAGGGGCTGAAATCAAAAGTTCTTTCAAACGATTGAATGCCGCCACACACTTCTCATCAAAGTTAAAAACCACATCTTTTTGCAATAGGTTACAAAGTGGTGATGCTATCTTGGAAAATCCTTGATGAATCTACGATAAAACCCGCATGACCAAGAAAAGAGCGTATCTCCCTCACCGTAGTGGGAGGGGTTAGAGCATGAATAAGGTCTATCTTAGATTTATCGACTTCCAAGACTTTAGAAGATATTATATGGCCTAAAACTATGCCATGAGTTACCATGAAATGGCACTTCTCCCAATTTAGCACAAGATTTGTTTCAACACATCGTTCAAGGATTAGAGACAAATTGTTCAAGCAAAGGTCAAATGAATCACCAAAGACACTAAAATCGTCCATGAACACTTCGATTATGTTTTCAACATATTCAAAAGATACTTACCATACACCTTTGAAAGGTAGATGGAGCATTGCACAAGCCAAAAGGCATCCTTCTATAAGCAAAAGTACCGAAAGGACAAGTGAATGTGGTTTTCTCTTGGTCCTCCTGCTATCACAACGATTATAACCTCGAATAGCCATCAAGAAAGCAATAGTAAGAGTGTCCAGCTAAACGTTCAAGCATTTGATCAATAAAAGGTAAAGGAAAGTGATCTTTTCTAGTGGTGGCATTCAATTTTCTATAATCAATACAAACCCTCCAACCAGTTTGCACACGAGTTGGGACAAGTTCATTCTTATCATTCTCCACCACCGTCACACCCGATTTCTTTGGTACTACTTGTACCGGGCTTACCCACTTACTACCTGATGTGGGGGTAGATAACACCCACGTCCAAAAGCTTGAGTATCTCCTTTTTCACCACTTCCATCATGGGAGGATTCAAACGGCATTGCGCTTCCTTGTAGGCTTTGTATCATCCTCCACACGAATCTTATGCATACAAACGGCAGGCTTATACCCTTGATATCGGCGATTGTCCATCCTATGGCCGTCTTGTACTTCCTTAGCACCCTTAGAAGTTTTTGCTCCTGTAATTCATTAAGCTCGTTAGAAACAATCACGGGTAAATATTCATTGTCACCCAAGTACAAGTACTTTAAGTGACTTGGAAGAGGTTTCAATTCTAAACTTGGAGATTTAACAATAGATGGCACAAGTTTTTCAATATTGCAAGGTAAAGACGCATATGAAATATTCTTAATTGCTGATTTTTCCGGTAATGAGTCAAGAGAACCAATGGTTTCTTTCATCTCATCACTATACGCATAACCATTGTCAATAGGTGTAGTGAGCACGGTTTCCAAAGTATCAACACCATTCAACTCAAACATTTGTTGCGCCAATGTGTCCATCACATCAATGGAGAAACAAGAGTGGACATCACTAGGATATCTCATCGTCTCGAAAATGTTGAAACGTATTATTTCTCCATCGAACTCCATAGTTAGCGTTCCCTTGTCAACATCAATAATGGTTTTCGCAGTTTTCATGAAGGGACGCCCAAGTAGCAATGGAAGAGACGAGTCCGGTGAACCTTCATCCATCTCTAACACGCAAAAGTCCGCTGGAAATACAAGTTGATTAACCTGCTGTTTATGGGTGAAAATCGTTTCACTGATTTCGTGAAAATCGTTTCTGGGTGGGTGAGTGAGAAACTCATTCAAACCCTAAACAAATGTGCTGCACGTGAGCACTTTATAGGTTCGAGAGATCGATCCGTACAAGTCCTACCTAAACCAAGAAATGGCTGTTCCGGACTTGCTTTACTCACAAAGTGGAGGAGAAAGGTTGATTTGGGGAGGGAAGCAAAGAAAGGTGTTGAGGAGAGTAGATTCTCGACTTGTATCGTAAAGTGAAAGCTTAGAAGCTTGCAAGAGATGGAAGCTTTTTTGGGAGAGCTTGCAAAGTTGCCTTCTCGAGAGTGTAAGTGTATATTTCCCGACCGAGACTTGTTGTCCGGTGGAAATAGGTAAGACCTATTTATACAAGTCGAGATTGAAACGTACTGCCTCATGAAGGAAGAGAGTAAAGGGTGAAATAATGGGAGGAGGTGGTAACCGCATGGTTTAATGGGCGAAAATGTTTTTCACCATTATTTCCTCTTTTATTTGACCGCTTTATTCCTTTTCACGCTTTCTTAATGTGAGCGTAGATGTACGCCGTATGTCGGACCGCCAAACCAAAACCCTAAAGAATCATCCCCAGGTTGTGTCGATGTCTCGAGTGTTGGTTGCATCTTGAGTGCAAAGTGGCGCTGCTAGTGGCGCGTGTGGCATGTGCCAATGGCATGTGCGGAATGCCTTGGTGGTAAGTTGCACGGTTTGCAGGTTAGGTTACCAGCGTGTGGGTTTGGCATATGCCAATGGCATGTGCGAATGCCTTGGTGGTAGGTTGCACTGGTTTGCAAGTTATGCTACCAGCTGCGGTGTGTTTGGCATGTGCCAATGGCATGTGCGGAATGCCTTAGTGGTAGGTTGCACGGTTTGCAAGTTAGGCTACCAAATGTGTGTTTGGCATGTGCCAATGGCATGCGCTTGGAATGCCTTGGTGGTAGGTTGCACGGTTTGCAAGTTAGGCTACCGAATAGCGTGTTTCTGCATGTGCCAATGGCATGCGTGGCCATTAGGCCGTGACCTTGATAGGGAAACTAGCTAGCGAGCATGTTGGCATGTGCCAATGGCATGCGTGGCCGTTAGGGCCGTGATTTTGCTAGGGAAACTAGCTAGCGAGCATGTTGGCATGTGCCAATGGCATGCGTGGCCGTTAGGGCCGTGATGTTGCTAGGGAAACTAGCTAGCGAGCATGTTGGCATGTGCCAATGGTATGCATGGCCGTTAGGGCCGTGACCTTGATAGGGAAACGAGCTAGCGAGCATGTTGGCATGTGCCAATGGCATGCGTGGCCGTTAGGGCCGTGATTTTGCTAGGGAAACTAGCTAGCGAGCATGTTGGCATGTGCCAATGGCATGCATGGCCGTTAGGGAAGCGTGATTTTGCTAGGAAAACTAGAGCTAAGCGAAAGCATGTTGGCATGTGCCAATGGCATGCGTGGCTGTTAGGGCCGTGGTTTTGCTAGGGAAAACTAGCTAGCGAGCATGTTGGCATGTGCCAATGGCATGCATGGCCGTTAGGGCCGTGATTTTGCTAGGGAAACTAGCTAGCGAGCATGTTGGCATGTGCCATTGGCGCGTACGGCCATGTTGACCTAGTTGCATGTTTTGCAGCCTAGGGCGCTATGTTTGGCGTGGGCCAAAGGCATAGCGGCTTGGAAGTATGGCTTGCAACACGTGTTGGCATGTGCCAATGGCACGTGCGGCCATGTTGACCTAGTTGCAAGTCTTGCAAACCTAGGGCGCTATGTTTCGTGGGCCAAAGGCATAGCGGCTTGGAAGTATGGCTTATGACACGTGTTGGCATGTGCCAATGGCACGTGCAGCCATGTTGACCTAGTTGCAAGTCTTGCAAGCCTAGGGCGCTATGTTTGGCGTGGGCCAAAGGCATGCGGCTTGGAAGTATGGCTTGCGACACGTGTTGGCATGTGCCAATGGCACGTGCGGCCATGTTGACCTAGTTGCACTCTGGAAGCCTAGGGCGCTATGTTTGGCATGGGCCAAAGGCATAGCGGCTTAGAAATATGGCTTGCGGCACGTGTTGGCATGTGCCAATGGCACGTGCGGCCATGTTGACCTAGTTGCAAGTCTTGCAAACCTAGGGCGCTATGTTGGGCGTGGGCCAAGGCATAGCGGCTTGGAATTTGGCGTTGTTGCCATGGTGCGCAGGGTGCGGCTTGGTTTGGCATTGTTGCCATGGTGCGCAGAGTGCGGCTTGGCTTGGCATGGTTGCCATGGTGCGCAGAGTGCGGCTTGGTTTGGCATGGTTGCCATGGTGCGTGATGCGGCTTGTTTTGGCATGGTTGCCATGGTGCGCAGAGTGCGGCTTGGTTTGGCATGGTTGCCATGGTGCGCAGATGCGGCTTGGTTTGGCATTGTTGCCATGGTGCGCGATGCGGCTTGGTTTGGCATTGTTGCCATGGTGCGCAAAGACGCTACTTGGTTTGGCATTGTTGCCATGGTGCGCAGAGATGCGGCTTGGTTTGGCATTGTTGCCATGGTGCGCAAGATGCGGCTTGGTTTGGCATTGTTGCCATGGTGCGCGTGATGCGGCTTGGTTTGGCATTGTTGCCATGGTGCGCAGATGCGGCTTGGTTTGGCATTGTTGCCATGGTGCGCAGATGCCGCTTGGTTTTGGAATTAGGGTTCTACGTGTTGAAAACTCCTAATCTGGTATTTTGAAAAATACCCCTATTAATTATTTACACCGAAAGTTAAATGCTCTTATTCAATGTGTTGCGGGTAACACTAGGTCATGGGGTTTTACAATTTTACCCCTTGTCTAAAAACCACCATCAACATTAAGTCCCTCAAACTTAGCTCTAACAGGGGCTTTGTTGCGAGGTAAGCATAAGATGGTGACAAACTCACAACAACAACCCGTAAAGAAAATTGAAAGAGGCTTGTCGACCTTTTATAAATAGGATTTGGAATCCTTGCCTCTCGGTAGTTTTGCACAAATCGGGAGGTCAGCATAATTGGTGGGCCCGGTGCAGCTTGGGCGACGTTGGGAAGTTAGCGTGAGTTGGGAAACTGAGTGTGCTAGCTGGTGGGACCGGCGCGAAGTGTAGAAGCCGTTCGTGGCTTGCAGGCGTGACTGGGCGGCATTGGGAGGTCGCAATTGGTGGGGCCGGTCCAATCTTGGAAACCATGCTTGCGGGCGTGACTTGGGAAATGGCGCAGTCAAGCAACGAGTGTGCTAGCTGGTGAGACCGATGTAAACAAGGAGGGGAGTTTCTTCCGATAGCAAAGTTTCCTTATCTTGCTTTCTTCACGTGCGGCCTCACTTAGGGCATTATTCATGCTAAAATCGGAAGCGTTATGTCTCTCATTGCTGCTTCCTTTCCTTTTAAGGTTCCGGGTGATTCATATTAAGTCCCCCGCTAGCTTTAACAGGGGCTTTGTTGCGAGGTAAAGCATAAGATGGTGACAAATCATAACAACAACCCGTAAAGAAAATTGAAAGAGGCTTGTCTCGACCTTTTATAAATAGGATTTGGAATCCTTGCCTCGGTAGTTTTGCACAAACGGAGGTCCGGCACACTGTGGGCCTGGTGCGGCTTGGGCGACGTTGGGAAGTTAGCGTGAGTTGGGAAACTTAGTGTGCTAGCTGGGACCCCGGCGCGAAGTGTAGAAGCCGTTCGTGGCTTGCAGGCATGACTTGGGCGGCATTGGGAGGTCGCAATTGGTGGGGCCGGTCAATCTTGGAAACCATGCTTGCATGTGACTTGGGAAATGGCGTGTCTTTGCAAGCTAACCGAGTGTGCTAGTGGTGAGACCGATGTAAACAAGGAGGGAGTTTCTTCCGATAGCAAAGTTTCCTTATCTTGCTTTCCTTCACTTGCGGCCTCAATTAGGGCATTATTCATGCTAAAATCTGAAGCGTTATGTCTCTCATTGCTTCCTTTCCCTTTTTAAGGTTCCGCATTCATATCCAAAAATAATAGCATCGTCTCCTCGCTTTTAGAAAAGGGTTCTTCTTGTTGATTCCCTTTTCCTTTGCTTTGCCGGTGCGTTTTCTTCTTCCCCCCTTTTTTTTTGCCATCCTCTTTTGTATGCGTGTAGACAGGATGGAATTTGATCATCTTTCCATTTCTTGCAGTGTATGATGGGATCTTCCAGACGGCCGTGCCTTTAACCTTTTGGGAAAGGACTTCAGATCGGCGAGATCGATCTTCTTCTCTTGAGGAGGTATCGGTCTGGGTTGAATCTTTGTTCCATGAAGCTAATGAAATTATTAAGGACCTCCTCCCATCTATCCCCACGAAGAACAGTGCATGTTCTACCCCCTTGGGTTCGGTGGACGCGGAGGAGAACGCCATGGTTCTCGATTTTGATGTGGATGAATCAACAAACTTTCTTCGAAGCGCCAATGAGAAAACTTTCGAAAGAGCGTATGATAGGAGCGAGACAACCTTTGAAGTTGATGCCAAAGGTGTTATTGATTTATACCGGAGGCGTCATGGTGGCGTATGTTGGAATAGTTGTCGGGGAGGCCACTGCTCTGCGTGGCTGCTTCGGATGGGATGTTAAGGTTGCCGCCGCTAAAGCCAGAGTGGAACCTTTGTTGCCCGAAGGATTGCTGGGGAAATGCTTGAAGATAGCTTTGCCCGAAGAGACTTGCGCTCCGTCCCTTCGAGGGCTAGTTCCTCCTTTTGTTTTTTTTCTCGTTAGTCGTTTAGTTCCCCGATGTTTTTCCTTCTCTTTTTTTTTTTTGTAAACACATCTTTCCCTTCTTCTTCGTCAAAACCTTTTGCTTCATATATATATATTTTTGAAAGGGGTTGTGGTATGATGGCTCTGCAATGGTTTTCTCGGGTTCTTCTCGATGTATTTCTCCTCGATATCTCAAGGATTCGCTCGAAGAGATATATTTATTTTATTTTATTCTTTTTTTTTGACAAAAGGGTAGATCTCCAGGGAAAAAATACAAACGGTGTATTCATCCTGGGGAAGTACATCTATTAAGAGGAATGATTCAAAGGAAGTACTGAAAAGGGGAGTGATTGGGAAATACAAGATTTTAGGATTGGATTCCTTGAGCCATCGCGAGTGAACTATCACGCCTTCTGTGTGTGTCGGTATTGATGAGCTTGCAATATCCTCCCAAAAGGGTATCCGCAACTGTGTATAGCTCGCCTTCACCTTCCTCGGGCAAATCCATCTTTACTCGTCATCCTCCCAACTTGAAACGAGCTTTCCTTAATCACTATATCTCCGATTGAAAACGGGTTCGTACGTCGTGTAACCATTTGAGCCTTGGCTTCGTTGGTTTCGCCAGGAAGCTTCCAAGCTTCTTGCAAAGTGTTCGAATGGTCCAGCTCCCCATTCACATTTTTTGACAAATGTTCGTGCCGGTTGTTGCGCCGAGTCCCCATGACAGAATGGGGAAAGAAAAGGCTGGTTGCGAAAAGGTTGCTCGGTCGACTTACTTGCATTTGAAAATCATGGGATAGCGCCAACGGGTCCTCTTCGGACGCTTGGGTTCCTTCAATAGCTCGTTGATGTGATAACCCGTGGGACGATTTGTCTGGAATCCTTCGGGCAGGGATGTCGGCAGAGGGTGTACGCCCGCTTTTGCCTTGTTGTCGAGTGCCCATAAGCGTCCCAAAAATCATGTCATGATCTAGTTCTTTGACGATGTGGAACTTGTCGTGCGTTATAGCGTCTCCTATCTCGATCTCTAGGTTGATGTAGCCATGCGCGTTCAAAGCCTCTCCTCTCAAGCTCTTAATCACAGACGGGAAATAGGTAGCGTCTTGCTTTGTAAATCCATTGCCTTTAGTGTCTTGAAAGTGATGATGTTGTGGTCGAGGTCGTGTCGATGAGCGTGTCGTCAAGTTCGCACTTCTTAAACGGGACGTGGTCAGCAGTCCCGCCTCCACTTCGCTTGTTTGGGAAGCTTGGGCCCTTGGCGTGGATTCCGATGGGAGAAAAAGACGTTTGCCGATACAACACGATTGAGAGTCTGCGAAAATATCTTGGCGCTCGAACCTTGAGAGATAGAGAATTTCGCATATATGTCGATCATGGATTGCACACCTCGTGCACCGAGTCCCCCGTGAGGAACCGCAGCTTCTTATTGGGAGTGGGTCTCGATGCACTCTTTCGTCTCCTAGCTGGAGTTCTCCTCGTCTCTATCCTTTCCTTGAAAATATGCTTTAATCATTGCAATCGCTAGCCGGGTGGTGAACGAACCCGTGGTAATGGCAAGATTTGGGATTTGCCATCTCAAATCGGTTGGTGGACGTCTAGGCGGTGGCCTCGATGACATCATCTTGAACCCGAGGCTTCTAGGAGGTCAATCACCTCCTCGATGGGGAATGGGAAATCAAGGACATTTCCTTCGGTCCCACGATGCCGCACAAGAGCTTTAGTGGCGATCTTCCGCTGCGAGGGCTCCCGCTGCGCCGCGCTTCACGTTTCGGGCTGGTGGCTCGTAGTTGCGGGCTTTCCTTTTTCCTCTTTCGTTCACTATGTTCACGGAGGATGAGCCGACATTAAATTGTTTGCTGATGAGGCGCCTACTCCCGCGAGTTTCGCGTGCGTCTTCGCCCGAGTTGGCCTAGTCCTTTCCAAGAATGCCGGTGCCGTTGTTGCGATCGTCCCGCGGCCTCATGGAGTTCGGAGAATGTTTGGAAACGCAAGTTTTCTAGCAGGGCGCGGTAGATCGGGACCATACCATTGATGCACGCGTTTACCAATTGTTGCTCGGCCACGCTTGGGTCGTGGAAGTCGAAAGTGCTTGAACCTCAACCTTTTGACGAAATCATTCGGATGTTCGTTATCCCACCGGTACATTCTCCCGAGGTCCGAAAATGTAACTTGTTCAGACACGAAGAAATACTTCCTCAGAAACGCGTGACCATGCTACTCCAGCTTGGGAATGTTGTTCTATGGGATGTCATTGTTGACCATGTATACGCCTTCCTAAGTGATTTTGAAAATTCCCTTAAACGAAGAACGTGATTATATTCATGTTCACCCAAGGATTCCAGAAACGAGAAACATGTTCAAGTGCATTCCTGTACCATCATACAGGGTAAATTGAGGGGAAGAGTACCCCTTGGGAGAGGGATTCTCTCAGATTTCTGACGGGTAAGGGGGTTGGTGATGATGTACATCGAACTCATCATGCTTGATTCGGTCACGTAGGAGTTGTTCCAAATCCTCTCTCGTGACGAAATTTGGTGGTTGATTTCTCTCCAACGGGACTCTAGTGCGAGTTTCTTCATCCGTGGAGGCGTGCCCCGCCGAGGTGCCACTGGCTGTGGTTGTTGGAGATGTTTCTAGGCGTCTCGGAGGATGCGACTCACGGGGTAGTCGCTCTGTCGTGGTTTTGAGAAAGGTGAGCACCTCCTTTTGTGTTGAAACCATGTCCTGCTCTGGCTCGCGAGCGCTTCTCGTCGCTGCTCCATCAAATCGGCGATGGTGACGAAGGGCGACTTCCTCTAGTCCCTCCGGTCTTTCGTCCCGTCGGCGGGGTAATTGGAGCCTTAGTTGTCGGAGGCGCCATGCTGGAAGAAGCATTCGGGGTCGCGGTGGCGGCCCTAGCCCTGGTGACTGGCGGTGTTACACTTGAAGGAGTGCATTCGATGTTGTTGTTGTCAGCTGGTGAAGTAACAATGTTATGGGGGGAGACGCCAACATCATGAATGCGTTCGCTGATGTTCTCTCAGCCGCTCCAGATCCGAGTTCCACCATGTTGGGATTTGACGTTCGGAAACGAAATCAGAGTTGGAGTTGATATTGTAGCCGATAGATCAATCCTCCCGCCGTGGTCGCCAATTGTTTATGGGTGAAAATCGTTTCTGCTGATTTCGGTAATTTTGGTGGGTGAGTGAGAAAATGATTCAAACCCTAAACAAATGTGCTGCACGTGAGCACTTTATAGGTTCGAGAGATCGATCTGTACAAGTCCTGCCTAAACCAAGAAATGGTCGTTCCAGACTTGCTTCGGACACAAAGTGGAGGAGAAAGGTTGATTTGGGGAGGGAAGCAAAGAAAGGTGTTGAGGAGAGTGTATCTCGACTTGTATCGTAAAGTGAAAGCTTAGGAAGCTTGCAAGAGATGGAAGCTTTTTGGGAGAGCTTGCAAAGTTGCCTTTTCGAGAGTGTAAGTGTAGTATATTTCTCCCGACCGAGACTTGTTGTCTCGGTGGAAATAGGTAAGACCTATTTATACAAGTCGAGATTGAAACGTACCGGCCTCATGAAGGAAGAGAGTAAAGGGTGAAATAATGGGAGGAGGTGGTAACCGCATGGTTTAATGGGCGAAAAACGTTTTTCACCATTATTTCCTCTTTTATTTGACCGCTTTATTCCTTTTCACGCTTTCTTAATGTGAGCGTAGTGTACGCCGCATCTTTGTGACCGCCAAACCAAAACCCTAAAGAAGCATCCCCGTTTGTGTCGATGTCTCGAGTGTTGGTTGCATCTTGAGTGCAAGTGGCGCTGCTAGTGGCGCGTGTGGCATGTGCCAATGGCATGTGCGGAATGCCTTGGTGGTAAGTTGCACGGTTTGCAAGTTAGGTTACCAGCGTGTGGGTTTGGCATATGCCAATGGCATGTGCGGAATGCCTTGGTGGTAGGTTGCACGGTTTGCAAGTTAGGCTACCAGCGTGTGTGTTTGGCATGTGCCAATGGCATGTGCGGAATGCCTTGGTGGTAGGTTGCACGGTTTGCAAGTTAGGCTACCAGCGTGTGTGTTTGGCATGTGCCAATGGCATGTGCGGAATGCCTTGGTGGTAGGTTGCACGGTTTGCAAGTTAGGATACCAGCGTGTGTGTTTGGCATGTGCCAATGGCATGCGTGGCCATTAGGGCCGTGACCTTGATAGGGAAACTAGCTAGCGAGCATGTTGGCATGTGCCAATGGCATGCGTGGCTGTTAGGGCCGTGATTTTGCTAGGGAAACTAGCTAGCGAGCATGTTGGCATGTGCCAATGGCATGCGTGGCCGTTAGGGCCGTGATTTTGCTAGGGAAACTAGCTAGCGAGCATGTTGGCATGTGCCAATGGCATGCATGGCCGTTAGGGCCGTGACCTTGATAAGGAAACTAGCTAGCGAGCATGTTGGCATGTGCCAATGGCATGCGTGGCCGTTAGGGCCGTGATTTTGCTAGGGAAACTAGCTAGCGAGCATGTTGGCATGTGCCAATGGCATGCATGGCCGTTAGGGCCGTGATTTTGCTAGGAAAACTAGCTAGCGAGCATGTTGGCATGTGCCATGGCATGCGTGGCCGTTAGGGCCGTGGTTTTGCTAGGGAAACTAGCTAGCGAGCATGTTGGCATGTGCCAATGGCATGCATGGCCGTTAGGGACGTGATTTTGCTAGGGAAACTAGCTAGAGAGCATGTTGGCATGTGCCATTGGCGCGTACGGCCATGTTGACCTAGTTGCATGTTTTGCAAGCCTAGGGCGCTATGTTTGGCGTGGGCCAAAGGCATAGCGGCTTGGAAGTATGGCTTGCGACACGTGTTGGCATGTGCCAATGGCACGTGCGGCCATGTTGACCTAGTTGCAAGTCTTGCAAACCTAAGGCGCTATGTTTGGCGTGGGCCAAAGGCATAGCGGCTTGGAAGTATGGCTTGCGACACGTGTTGGCATGTGCCAATGGCACGTGCGGCCATGTTGACCTAGTTGCAAGTCTTGCAAGCCTAGGGCGCTATGTTTGGCGTGGGCCAAAGGCATAGCGGCTTGGAAGTATGGCTTGCGACACGTGTTGGCATGTGCCAATGGCACGTGCGGCCATGTTGACCTAGTTGCAAGTCTTGCAAGCCTAGGGCGCTATGTTTGGCGTGGGCCAAAGGCATAGCGGGCTTAGAAATATGGCTTGCAATGGCACGTGTTGGCATGTGCCAATGGCACGTGCGCCATGTTGACCTAGTTGCAAGTCTTGCAAACCTAGGGCGCTATGTTTGGCGTGGGCCCAAGGCATAGCGGCTTGGAATTTGGCGTTGTTGCCATGGTACGCTGTGGTGCGGCTTGGTTTGGCATGGTTGCCATGGTGCGCAGAGTGCGGCTTGGCTTGGCATGGTTGCCATGGTGCGCAGAGTGCGGCTTGGTTTGGCATGGTTGCCATGGTGCGCAGAGTGCGGCTTGTTTTGGCATGGTTGCCATGGTGCGCAGAGTGCGGCTTGGTTTGGCATGGTTGCCATGGTGCGCAGGATGCGGCTTGGTTTGGCATTGTTGCCATGGTGCGCAGTATGCGGCTTGGTTTGGCATTGTTGCCATGGTGCGCAGTATGCGTCTTGGTTTGGCATTGTTGCCATGAAAGCGCAAAGATGCGGCTTGGTTTGGCATTGTTGCCACGGTGCGATAGATGCGGCTTGGTTTGGCATTGTTGCCATGGTGCGCAGATATCTGGCTTGGTTTGGCATTGTTGCCATGGTGCGCAGATGCGGCTTGGTTTGGCATTGTTGCCATGGTGCGCAGAGATGCGGCTTGGTTTTGGAATTAGGTTCTCGGTTGAAAAACCCTAATCTGGTATTTTGAAAAAATACCCCTATTAATTATTTACACCTGAGTTAAATGCTCTTATTCAATGTGTTGCGGGTAACACTAGGTCATGGGGTTTTACAATTTTACCCCTTGTCTAAAAACCACCATCAACACCTGCACAAGAACATCCTCAACAATACCCATTGGGTAGACATTAGAACGATCGGCTAATTGCAACACAATTCCAGCTTTTTAAGAGGACCAAGATCAAGTGAATTATACATAGACGCAGGCATGACATTAACGGATGCACCTAAGTCCAACATAGCTTTATTAAATGTGGTGTTACCAATTGTGACGGGAATGTCAAAGCTACCGGGATCCTTGCACTTAAGTGGGAGTTTGTGTTGTAAGATTGCCGAAGCATTCTCCCCCACACTAAGCACTTCATTACCTTTGAGCCTTTGCTTATTGGTACACAAGTCCTTCAACACCTTTGCATACTTTGGAACTTGCTTGATAGCATCTATGAGTGGTATGTTCACATGGATCTTTTTGAGAATGTCTAAAATCTCCTTTTCTAGTTCCGCCTTCTTGGAATTTTCAAATCTGCGAGGGAAAGGTAGAGGAGGAACATAAGTAGAAACCGGAGTTTTAGAGTTAGAAATAGGTACCTCAGAAGTTTGGGGAGAATCCTCGACTTTCTCCTCCAAAACAAAGGTTCCTTTGGTGTTTCCACCGCGCCCGAATCAATGAACTTCGGGTTGCACAAGTTGTGTACCACTTCTCAACGTAATTGCATTAACACCCTCTTTTGGGTTGATAGGTTGAGAAGGGAGTTTCCCACCATTTTGTGCCTTCAATTGATTCAATTCCATAGCCATAGAACCAACTTGAGTTTGCAAATCCTTAACCGTACTCTCCGTTCTTTGCATAAAAGATTTCGGCAACTCCTCCATATTGGACCCCATATTTTGAGATTGTTGTTGTTGTTGAAATTGTTGTCTCGGTTGGAATTGTTGTTGTTGAGGTTGAAATCCACTCGGGTTGTTGAAACTAGGTTGTTGAATCGCTCCTTGCTTATTGGCATAGCTAAAATTGGGGTGATCTCGCCATCCCGGATTGTAAGTGTTGGAATAGGGATCATACCGTCTTTGTTGATTTGGAAAGATCGCATTAGCTTGCTCGTCTTCATAAGCTTGAGTGGAACTCGGTATCACCGCGGCTGCAACTTGTTGAAGCATTGCATTCATGTTACCCATTTGTTGACGAAGTTCCTCAACCTCGCTCACCTCACTCACCCTTCTTAGAACCACATCCGAACCACGACTCAAGAATTGTTGTAAGTTCGCTGCCATGTTTTCAATCAACTCTCTAGCTTGTGCCACCGTCTTGTTCACTAATGCACCACCACCCGCAGGAGATTCCTATCACTTGATTGGAGTCCTTCATAGAAATATTGGATAATCATAGCGTCACTGAATTGGTGGTGAGGACAGCTTCCAACCAATCTCTTGTATCGTTCCCAACATTCATATAAGGATTCTCCCACGTTTTGCTTCATCCCACAAATCTCCTTGCGAATTTGAGTAGCCTTGGATGCAGGAAAATATCTCTCCAAAAAGAGTTTCTTCAGCCCATTCCATGTTGTGACACTTCCGGCAGGTAAATAGTACAACCAATCCTTAGCACTATCCATTAGAGAGAAACGGAAAACTTTCAACATTGCACCATCCGCCGCAACATTCGCTGGAAGCATAGCCGTGACAATGGTGTGGAAGTCCATAAGATGTTTGTTTGGATCTTCATTCACCATGCCATGGAATTTAGGTAATTCTCTAAGCAACCCCGGCTTTATCTCAAAAGTAGAGTTCGTTTGGATACACCCTTGTTGTGTATCAAGCCTATGAGAAGCCAAGTCCTTGAGTGAACGATTTGCATCACCCATAGCTTCTTCTTCTTCAACTTGTGGTTCGTCTACGATTGGAACCTCTTTTCCTTCTTCTTGTTGTTGGAAAATCTCTTCTCCTACTTCCAACTCGTGCTCGTCCGTTGTGTCTTGACTTGGTTGGAGTATTGTGCCTCGTCGAGTAGCTATCCCGCACCTTGGATAATTCCAATCCTTAGAAGCCGAGATTAGGTACTGCAAACAATTCTCGCAAAACAAGGGAGAAACAAGACAAGAAACAAGAAGCAAAGATAAAAGCAAAAACAGAAATAAGAAACTAAAAACTTAATAACTAGCCGTGTGCCTCCCCGGCAGCGGCGCCAAAATTTGATCGCTATCGTATGCGTCAAAAATAATTTCACTTTCCTAAAGTATATGATAAGAAAGAGTTCGTATCCACAGAGAGGCGATTGTAGTTATTTCGTAATCAATTTCTTAAAGTAACCAATTGGGGGATTTCTGATTTTTATGTAAGCAATAAAAGTAAATCAAAAGCAAAATAAGTTGTATAAAGTAATCAATGGAGAGAGATATTGGTCAAGGAATTCATCTTCAATCTTAGACATGTGCTTGCATATACGATTAGAATTACGATTTAATCTCTTGTGTTATCAAAAGCCTAGAGAATCAAGAGAGCAAGATAATCTATTAATTTCCTAAGTTTATCAACACACACATTAGAGCTGCGTATGTGAATTCTACCTAAAGAATAACCTAACGCCTTGCGCTAATCAAGTTTAATTCCTAGGGGCATTAAGTTTCAGAAATAGGCTAATCAATGCAATTGTCATGCGTTGCACATAACAATTCGGACAATGGTCAAACTCTACATATGATTACGAGAGTGTATCACTACAAACCGTAAACATATCATGCTACTTGTATTCAGGGTTATCGCTCGATGAAAAACCCTAAAATAGCTATGGACTAGGATGCAAGTTCAATTAATTGTCCACTTAACTAATCAAACATCAAAATCCTATCACAATACTTCAATCATGTGATCATAAAAACAAGAGAGAATTGAACGATAATCAAGAGAGAAAACTAATACATAAAGCAAACACAAGTTTTAGAAATCGGACTACATCCTTAACCAATAATATAGAATTTAGCTACTCATAGCTATGGAGTTCATCACAAAAATAAGTTGAATAAAGAAGAAGATGAACAAAAGCAAACCCTAGAAGCGTAAACAAAAGCGGCTCTCCAAGTTCCAAGAATAAGATATATTCCAAAAGTTGTAGAATTCTTCTTTTTATAGCCTTTCCTCTCTTCCAAAATTAGGTCAAGCCTTTCAAAGTCCATTAGATAAAAATCCACCAAGCCCATAAGAGAGAAAAACCCGTAGAAAAATATGTCCAAAAAGTCGTCGCCGGAAAATCGGTATTGTGGCTTTAAATCGCCTTAGAAGTGGCCGGAAATCGGCCCCGTGACCAAGCAAAGTCCGCCTGGTCACCGGTCAACTAGTCAACTAGGGTCAACTAGTCAGCTCGGCGGGTCAACTCGGTCAAGCACCGAGTCAGGGAGAGTCAGGGTCAGCTGTCAGACGAGTCAGGTTCATGTCAGCTGAGTCAGGTCAGGCCAAAGCCATCTCGCCAGGCTAACCTACTTTTGCACAGGCCTAAGCTCT
Organism: Papaver armeniacum; assembly: GCA_023531295.1. Lineage (NCBI taxonomy): Eukaryota > Viridiplantae > Streptophyta > Magnoliopsida > Ranunculales > Papaveraceae > Papaver > Papaver armeniacum. The sequence continues at coordinate 94,687 of JAJJWW010001888.1, read as the reverse complement.
TGCATGAGCCATAACCTATGTGATGCACCATCCTTGTGCTTCACAACAAGCATCTTGCCAATGTGCCATCTCCACAAAGACAAACCAGTCTTCTCCTCCCTGTAACATCTCAATCTTCACCATCTGAATTGCAATCCCATCCACCATCGCCCACGGTGCCAAATTCTACAAAGAAGCACCACCACCAAAGATCTCCCTGTCACATTCATCCCGCAATGCCTTCACTGCATTTTATCAAACACTGTAACCCATCTTCTAGCCATTTCAATTATCAACACCCGCAAATCGAGAGCACCAACACCAAGCATACATCTACCCCCGCAATATTCCTTCTCTCCCGTATAACAATTCCATCTTCACCGACAATTCACTTCCAAGCAATTCAATTCCACACATTCCTTAGCCATTCTTAGCAAAGAACACCGCTTGTTTGCATCTTTGCGGCTACACATCCATCGGCCTCCAACGGCTCAACAACAACCAGACTCATCTTCTCATTCACATTACTTCCAAATCTTTTCTCAATTTTAACAAAGATCCTGCCATTACTTGCACCTGTAAATCCAGCTTCTTCATCTGCAATACCAATGGAATCTCAATTCCATACCCTGCAACTCAGCCAATGCTTCACCAGCTGATGCTTATACTTGCAGCTGCACTTTCATAACACACAATTTGAACCCATCAAAATCTTCACTGCTTTGAATCACCATCTCCACTTGGTCCATCTCCCATTGACTGCAACTTCATATTGCAACATTTATCTCAGCTACAACTTCTTAACTGCAGTTCAGCTTGTCAACATGGCTTGCTCCCTGCCTCTCATCAACCACAACCGCCGCCTACCACTAGCTCAGTCCATCCTTTCGCATCACACTCCCAGGCCAGCACCTGCAATCCCCTTCACTGCAACACAGCCTTCACTCAGTGATCCACCTGAGCCATTCTCCATAACCTGTTGTTTCAAGGACATTCCAGCAAGCTCAGCTGCTAATTCAGCTATCTTTGTCATTGCCACTAACCTTGGCTAATACCAGCAACATATCTAGCTTCTGTCATACTGCTTCCCTGTACCACCATCACCAGCAGTCACACAACCCAATCAAAGCTCAACCAAATCCACCAGAAGCTCAATCTTCAACAGATTCACATCGAACCCTAACTCCAATTCCATCTCTGGGTAACTTCATATCAAATCAAAACAACTTCAATCATCAATACCCATGACTCAAACTATCATCTTCACACAGCAACCACAGTTCATTCTCTGTGTACCAGATTCATCCTTGCCTGAGCTCACCACCAATACCCATTTCTGCCATTAATCACCAGACCCATTCTATCATCACAAAGAATCGAGCAAACACCATTTCTAATACCCATCTAAATCTTCATCACTTCAAATCGAGCCTCAATTCAAACATCACAGAAAACCCTAGTTTATGTTTCTTCTCAATCAACAACACCAGCAGCTAATTCAACCTCGACCCAAGCTTAATCACTCCTCAAATCGACCGTTATGATAATAAGCTTCCTCATTCTCTCGATTCCACCTCACTTCACACATGATTTCTTGCCGTTAACTCAATCCTTGGTTTAACTCAAACCCTAGCTTTGATTCCTCAAAGAAATCATTAGAGCTATCAAATATCAATCCTCCTTCTTCTATGATTCGAACGGCAACATCTCTTCACTTGAACCCATACATCCTACAGCAAAACCCCTCTCGACCTCCACTTCTGTTGAAATTTGGAGAAAGACAAATGATTGAGAAAATGATTTCTCAATTTCAGGGCTTGGTGTAATAACTGGGATGGCTACACCCAATGATAATTACACCCTCTGATAAATGATAAGGGGTACCCTGAATGACAACCCCTTAACCTTGGCTCCACTGTGTTTAGTGCTCCTCCAATAAGGTTGCCCCTTAAGCTTGACTAGGCTCCAGATAGTAGTTAGCTCATGAGATGACAATTTTGTCCTTTCGTCTCAAATAGAGTAATTTCCGCTTCTTTTCCTCCGTGCGACTCCTGAGTACCTATAAGACTTAAAACAAGAGTAAAATACATAATTTACAAGAAAAATAGCAAAGAAAGCATAAACTCTAGATAGTAAATATGGTGTATTCTACACCTATCAATACCCGTATGCGTACTGATTCAACGGTTGAAGTCCGGGAACTATAGTATGCATACACGTATGCGTACATGTTTCAACTGAGTTCGGTCGTGAACGACAATAGGCGTACCCGTTTGCATACTGGCTAACAGACCAAGTCCGCGAACTCTAAGTATGCGTACCCGTTTGCATACTTGAGTGGGTTAAGTTCTAGAATCGGTTTGTTCATGAACAAATACATTTATATAATGGCGGGATCCCTTAACAAACGATTTTGACAAAATGTTTTAACAAAATTTGTTTACCGTACGATCCTATACATCTAACAGCTTATATTACGGATGATGTGGCACTTAATTACGTGTTTGGCTCATTGAATGTTGAACAAGAAAAAAGCCAAACATGATTACGTGATTATGGGAGATCATCCCCATCAAAATGTTTTAACCGTCTGCAAGTAGCGATTGTGTTCTCTATCATATTCCAAAGGCTTTGAATTCCGTCACAACTATTTTTGATATATGTGGTAGATGAGATTTAACCTTGTCGTGTCATTCATGCTAAGATAATCATCATTCATCACCACAACGTTATCTTCATCATCATAATCAACAAAATAATTATCATGATCTTTGTCTTCTGCTGCTAATGGAAAGAACAAGAAAAAGCCTTTGAACCACTTAAAGTACTGTCCGTATAGGGTGCGAAGATTACTAAAGCATGATTGAATATGAATATTGTAATTTAATTATCCTCTAGTGACGTTAATTCATCCTCGTCCATAAGCTGCCGCATGCACAAACATAAAGGCTCTACAAATTGTGGAAGAGCAATTACATCAGTTGGAGAGAACGGATGCCTGGGCGGGACTAAGTTGGAGAGAACGGATGCCTGGGCGGGACTAAAAATTCCATATAGTCATGATTACAAACATCAAGGTGAGAAGTTAAAAAAAAAAAAACAGCCATCTCTAAACTAAAATCTAATGTTTAGGAGGGGATTGCTAATCAAAGTCATATTCCTTCCTCCCAATTCAAGTTTGGAAGTTTTTTTTTATTAACGATCCGATGTATACTATTTTCAATTTTTCATCGCTCTTAATATTTCAGAATTTTATTTAGAACATTCATGGAAAATGATCAAACTTTTATACCTTAAGACGGTAAATCAAGGAGATGCAAATTTATTACTATTCGCTTAATTAGATGATCGGGAGGAAGATGAATGATTGGAATGTTATAAGTTGCAGTAAAATATTTTCTCCATCAAGTCTGGTCCCTATTTGAACGGAGGGAACGAATGAGCTAGCCAAACAGGAACCAGATTAAAATTTAATGCATCGTCATCAAAGAGGTAAGCTGTTAGATTTATGGGATCGTGCAATTAATAAATTTTGTTAAAAGGTTTTGTCAACAACTTTTGTCAAGGGATCCCGACCCATAAGGAATGCAATCTTTGCAAACCGTGGCTATAATGTTCATGAATTGATTCGAGTGAATCAAAATCGATTTTGCTTCAATTGTGTCTTGTATACTTCTATGAGAATATAAACAATTGAACAACTCTATAACTAGTTTCATTTGAGTCATTTGAACTAGTTGTGATTAAAATGAACAAGGTTGATATGAAAGTGTTCATATGGCTAACTTCGGTTAACTATTGTTGAGCCAACTAAGTGTACACGTTTAGGTACAGTTACCCTTATCTAAATGAAGGTACATTTCATTTATGTGTAACAAGCTTAGACAATCTAACGGTTGAAAGATATTAGCTTGAATCTAATCAGGTTTTCATCTAACGGTGATTATTGAATGCTTTGTTACCAAGGTAACATCGATTGAAAACCTCGATTTGAAGACTATATAAGGGAGAACTCTAGCAACTGGGAAACCTAATCCCCACACCTCCTATGTGATACTAGTTGCGACTAGAGTCGATTCTTTTTTAACCTAGGTTTTTTTAAAACCATTATAGGTTAACGATTTAAAGACTTCATTGGGATTATGAAGCCAGACCCAACTATTTTCTCTGTAGTTGCGTGTTCTGATCTTACTTTATTCTATCGTATTGAATACTATCTTCTCTAAGATTTGCTCGAGATTTAATCACCGATAGCTAAGATAAAAAGTAATCACAAAGCTCGTCGTATCATTCTTTGTGATTCCATAATATCGTGTTCCTCTACCATACGGTTAAGATTATTGTGAGGTGATTGATATTACTAGGATGTTCTTCGGGAATATAAGTCTGGTGTATCAATTGGTTCTTCTTCAAAAGACGGAACAAAACTCGTAGGTATTTCTGTGGGAGACAGATTTATCTATTCAATAGACTTTTCTGTGTGAGACCGATTTGTTTATCAAGTCTTCGACTTTGGGTAGTAGCAACTCTTAGTTGTGGGTGAGATCAGCTAAGGGAATTAAGTGCGTAGAGTCCTGCTGGGATTCAGAGGCGTAAGGAACGCGACTGTACCTTAATCAATGTGAGATTGGTTAGGGCTCAACTACATTCCAGTCCAACGTTAACTTGAAGAGGCTAGAGTCTGAAGCGGCTTAATACAGTGTGGTGTTGAAATCTGGACTGGGTCCCATGGTTTTTCTGCATTTGCGGTTTCCTCGTTAACAAAATTTATGGTGTTTGTGTTATTTCTTTTATGCATTATATTTGTTTATATAATTGAAATATCACAGGTTGTGCATAGTTCAATCAATTAGATAATCCAACCTTTGGTTGTTGATATAAATTGATTGACACTTGAATATTGATCTTTGGTACCGTTCAAGTTGTTTCTCATAATAATCAGGCTCACAGATTTCTATCTGTTTGATTTGCTGATTACATTGAGAAATAGAGATATAACTCTTGGATGTATTTTCATTGATTGAGTCTAACTGTGTAGTTGATTCTCTTGGAAATATATTGGAGTTATTATATACAGATTGCCTAAACAAAATATTGGGTGTGGTTGTTAGACCCCCGCTTTTTCATATGTATGATAGTTTTGTCACTAAAATTAACAAAGGGGGAGATTGTTAGAGCACTGCTCGGTCGAACTCGCAAGCGTTGCTATCTCAATCTTGTTTGTCAAGTTTAGTTGTCAAAACTATAAGTCTTGATTTCTAGTCTACTCAAAGCTATTCTAAGATTAGGATAGAATGTGTAGTTGAGCTTTAGACTTCACGGAGTTCATCGATTGAAGATGAAGAACTACTAAGGGGAGCTTGTGGAACTTCATCAACAAAAGGTATGTGGAGACTTGAACTCATCTATCACTCAGAAGTCTATTTCTATTCTATCTCCTATTGAGACAAAAGTCGTATGGCTATATAGACTTTTATACTATACACATTTGATATTTCGAGTCGAGTTTATCTCGCTTATTTATTTATCGAAATATGTGTTGGAAGCTTTTAGATTTAGCTAAGTTCATCGAATTCTTGACGAGTTTAGTTGGAGAAAATTTAATTGTTGGAAACTAAATATTAAGTCAAAAGATGATCATGTGAAAATTACCTTGAAACATCTTATATGATTTGTGTGAGACAATAGTTTGATGTCGACTTGGGAAGTTTCGTATTGATTGATTAATCACTTGAAAATTACTTGAATCTAGTGGTAAATGTGAGATTACTATTGTTGTCTTCCAAGGATGTTTCAGTGATTAAATGAGAGTTTTAGAACTACCATGTCTCGATGTGATACGGGTTGTATACTTTGTATACTAACCGTGCAAGTCTAGTTCGAGTCCCTAACTATTGTTCGCGAACTTTGTTTGCGACTTGGTTTACTCCGTGAAAAGGTCCGAACTTGTGTTCGCGTACCTTGTTTTCGAACGGGTTAGACAAGGCCAAGTCCGAACTCATGTTCGCAGTATGTTGTTTGCGAACTACTGGACAAAGCCAAAGTACGGAACTCTTGTTTGCGTACTCAGTTTGCGAACAAAGCGGTTATGTTCTAAAATCGTTAAAGAGTGGCTTTCACACTCATGAACTAAGGATTCGTTTGCGAACTTAAAGTCTCTGGAACTTTAATGTATTAAGGTATATGAACTAGTTTTACAAACCGTGGCATTATGTTCATGAATTGGTTCTTGTATAAGTATTTTGTACAATTACAAACCAAACCGATTTTGTTTCAAATGGTTCATATACATATTCCTATAAGATGATGAACATTTGAACATCTCTCTTGAAACACATTTAGATTCATTTGATTATCAATCATGATTAATCGATCATCATATTTGATCTAGAAGTGTTAGATAAATATGGCTAAGCTATAAGTGTTAATATAGATAACTTCGGTTAATTATTATTAATCCAACCGAATATACACGTTTGGGTACGGTTCATCCATATCTAAATATAAGTATATTTCATCTGTGTGTATCAATCTAATACTATCTAATGGTGGAGATTGATTGCTTAATATCTAAGTAGACTTAGCTTGAATCTTAAATCCGGAGTTCATCTAACGGTGAATATTGAATGCTTTGTTACTAAGCTATCTTAGCTTTGATTGTAAGCAACCATGATTTGAAAGACTATATAAGGGAGAACTCTAGCATCTGGGAAACCTAATCCCGACACTTTAGTGAGTCCTAGTAGCAAACTAGAGTCGATTCTCCTTTAACCTAGGTTTTCCAAAACCATTATTAGGTTAACGACTTGAAGACTTCATTTGGGATTCGTGAAGCCAGATCTAACTATTTTCTCTGTAGTTGCGTATTCTGGACTTACTTTTTCTATCGTCTTGAGTTTTATCTTCTCTAAGATTTACTCGAGATTTATCTTTGATAGGTAAGATATAAAAAGTAATCACAACAGTTCTTCGTCTCATACTCTTGTGATTCCGAAAATAACTTTTTATGTTAATCAGTTGGGTTATTGTGAGGTGACTGATATTTCTAGGCTGCTCTTCGGGAGTATAAGTCTGGGGTATTAGTTGATTTATGTTCACATTGATCTTTGTATCAAAAGACGGGAATAAGGAATAAAGGATAGACATATTTGTGGGAGACAAATTTGTTTATAAGTCTTCGACTTTGGGTCGTAGCAACTCTTAGTTGTGGGTGAGATCAGTTAAGGGAATCAAGTGTGCAGAATCCAGCGTGGTTCTAGAGGCGTAAGGTACGCGACTGTACCTTAATCGGTGTGAGACTTGGTTAGGGCTCGACTACATTCCAGTCCGAAGTTAACTTGTAGTAGGCTAGAGTCTATAGCGACTTAATACAGTGTGGTGTTCAAAGTTGGACTAGGTCTCGGGGTTTTTCTGCATTTGCGGTTTCTTCGTTAACAAAATTTCTGGTGTCTATGTTATTTATTTTCCGCATTATATTTGTTTATATAATTGAAATATCACAGGTTGTGCGTAGTTCAATCACAGTTGATAAATCCGACCTTGTTTGTTGGATATAACTTGATTGACACTTGGGCATTGGTCTTTGGTACCGTCCAAGTTATTTCTCATATCAATCATGCTCACGGATTTCTATCCTGCTTCGATTTGTTTGATTGTATTGAGAAAGAGATAAAATCTCTTTGATATATTTCTTGATTGAGTCTCACTTTTTAAGTTGGTGCTCTCGGAATTATATTGTAGTATATTCCATACAGATTGCCGAACGAATTATTGGGTGTGGTTGTTATACCCCTGCTTTTTCAGTATTCAAAGTATATTATTTGTTGGACATGTCATTTACAATATTTTGTGCACTCGAAGACGACTTCATTTCAAGATGGCGGGCCTGATGTATGATGTATGATGTATATTAAATTTAGAAATTATATTTTTATTATTATTTTTAGGTATTTCTTATTTTTTTATTTCCATTAATTATTTAGGTTTAGAATTATATTATTTTTCAGTCTAGGTTAATTAGGTTTAGAGTTATATTATTTTCTTATAAAATGAGACAAGTCTATTATAGTCAACAACACATGTTATTCATGAAAGCATGAGTTAATCTCAATTACCTTCCTCTTTCTTACCTTATTTTCTATACTCCATGCTTCTGTTTTCTATTACTAACTTAAGAATGCTGGATAATCTAAGGAAGTGAGGTAATTGGTGCCGTGATAGTTTTATGTCACTAAAAGCAAGTCCTCAATAATCCACAAAGTGCATTTAATATGAGGTATGCATGTAGTCTTTTTGATTGCACAAGTCTGAGCTACGAAATATCATGCATGAACTTGGGTGCACATACTTTCAACAATTACTTTCATATCCAAAATCCGATCAACAAAGCTTGCAGGTTCACCAGATTTTCAATGGTGGTCAAAGAAACCCGTACCAGACTATTACAGTTCCAATTAATGGTAGCGTCATACAAAAGTGGCAACATTGAATTTGGTGCAGGGTTTCTCCAAATACTAATGATTATGGTTGCGGTTAATGTTATTGGCAATTTATATCTTAAGTAAAATATTTATGTTTTATCTTTAAAATAAACGAATACAAATAAAACATTGATATTAAGAAATAAAATTGAATTTATTTGCATATGTATTTTTTTGTTGGAAAATTTATAAGCCAATAGATTTATGACATGTATGTGATGTCACATGTACCACATGTATCATACGTGTAATTTTTTACATATAGGAAAATATCTTTCATATGAATACTCTAAATATAAACGACATTAAGAAAGGTTCATGGTCTTAATTTGAGAAGTTATTCATAGTGCTAGTACTTATAATCTATATTACTAGTACTTTTTTGGACAAAAGCAATTTATATATGAAAGCCACAATATTGAAGCCTATTATATCAACTTTCCAAAATCAATGGGGAGCAATTGAATAATTTCAAAATTTAAAGCTAACAATGTAATTTAGAAAATCTATGGAGGACAACTCCCCTAGTCTAAATGTAAATTCGTCTCTTCCCCAGGCTAAGCTCACCAAATGCACTTTTAGGGGGAGAAAATGCAAATGGGATGCACTTTGTCCTGTCAAGGTAGTTGCTTATTCACTTGTTATTGGGATGTAGCAAAATTTGTGACTTGATAAAACAAATCAGTGATTTCATATTAATAGTAATACATATCCCATAATAGCAACAAGCTCTCACGATTTAGGCTATTCATTCGCCAATACATGGTTAAGTAAATCTGAACAAGGTGGTAAATTAGGCTAGGAATGTGGGTTGGATAATAAAGATCTGGAAAGTATTATTTGTAGAAGAAATTGCTCTTGCACTTCTAGATCATTAAATATATCAATGACATTCATCCAAACAATATTCACAAAAACAAAAAAGACTCTTTCCAAAACCCTTACAAACTTGGAATGTTTCTACATACGTATTGAGTTTTCTATTTCCAAATTATTATTGTGGTGAGTTAAGTATATACTCCCTTAAAAGCATCTTTAATAGTGTAAAAATATCTTATTTTTAATACTCCAACAAAGATATTAGACCTTAATTTGTATTTTTTTATAAGCAAAGAGAAAATTGGCTAGAGTTAGCTTACAAAACGGTTTGGATGGTGCTGAAATGTACTAACTCTATCATTTTATAAAACATCAATGAAGAAACTAAGAGGATAAAAAGAGTAATTACAGATTCCAATTGCGTTATTTTTGAGAGTCAACGCAAGAGTTGTCTAATTTACCATTTTTGTACATACTTAAAAATTTGTATTAAGAAAATATTGCTTTGGTTGTTGGATAACATCAAGGCATTATATCGTTCAGTAATCTCATGGATGGACTATTACACACTTGTGGATGCAAGATCTTGAGGTTCCCTAGTGTGACCGACACAAGCCATCATCTAATTGTGCAATTATTTTTTTGGGTCGACAATTACACCTTTTGTTCTTCTTTTTTTTTTTTGTAAATTAGGAAGGATTAACTTAAAACATCAGTAGCATCATTTAAGAGATTAGAAGAGTCATATAAAATGGATTTGGATGTAGTGTTACTCCTAATATTAATTATCTATTATTAGTTTATGTCTAATACAAAGAGGTGGCCTCGTATCCCACTTAAGCTTACAAACATAAAATTTAGCATGTTTGGCAAGTGTGCCAGCCACAACATCGTCTGATCTGTACATAAAGAAAAATCCCGAAAATTTGGATATGAATCACCAATCCTCATTGTCTCTTCCAAAATAACTTTACTCGCCAAGTAATGGTAGTTGGCTTCCCATTCAAATTATCAATCAAACTTTTGTAATCACCTTCCATGCTTTGAAATTATCAATACCTTCCAAAGTGTGCTACTTGAAGGAACCCTAACGCTTATGCTTATTCTTGAGTTGATTTGATGATGGTCATGTTCTTCCTATTTCAAAGACACATACATCATCTCTAAGAATTACTGCAAAATCAGGATTGTCTTTAGAAACCCAAGGTGCATCAAAATTAATCTTGTGTTTTCTACTATCAGGTTTTTTCCATAACTCTATCTTAATCTGATTTCCAAAGAATGGACCTTTTGTCAGTGATGTTAGTCTTAGACCAATACTTGACATGTATCTGAATAACTAAGGCTAATTGGATTGGTGAACTTCGTTTCTCTTGGAAGATTCTCACATATTTTTCTTTCGATATAAGCCACGTTTTAGTCAAAGCTAACTCAACAGAGTTTGAGTTGATATGTTTTCGCATCCAAGTCTTACAGATTTCCAGAAAGCTATAAGAGTTGATAAAAATTGGATAGGGTATTGATGGTAAGGGTCATACAGATTTAGCGAATGAACAATGGAAAAAAAAAATATGTACCACCTTTTCTTCCTCTTCACAGCCAAAAGCGTAAGAAGAAAACATATCTTAAACAATGCCAAACAACCAAGAATTAGTAGTAAGAGCATTCTGAAAGCATTTCCAGGAAAACAATTTAATTCTTTCAGAATTTTCTAGTTTCCACTTTTCCAAAATTGATCACGTATATCGAGATTGCTTGCATCTAAACTAATTTCATTTGATTAGTCGCACATTGATTTAACTGTAAATTCACGGAAATGCAATTTCAAGGCATCTTCCATCTGAGATTGTGTGATGGCAATTTCAAGGTTCTTATTTGTTTGTCATATCAAGGTTCTTATTTGTTTGTCAGTTTGCACTTTCAAACACCCCGGTTACGTGCACTTTCAATTTCAAACACACCGGTTCGTTACTTCGTGAACTTCGGCTACCTGGCAAACCTATGGCATCCTTAGACAGTGGCAAATAACTAGGGCTGTCAACGGTAGCTATCGGAACGGATAATGGCTATACCGCATCCGTTACCGTTAATTTTACCGGATATCCGCTATCCTATAAAATCCGACGGATATTGAAATTTTCATTCGATATCCGTTCCGTTAAGAGTAACCGGATATCCGATAATATCCGTTTCCGATAATAAATCAAAAATAACTAAATAAGCAACTAAAATCTCTTATCTCTATGACTCTACTCTTTCTCTTTTAGTAAAACCTAAACTACAATATGGTATATCTAAATTACATATATACCCTCACTATCGGATACGATAATTATCCGTCGGATACTAACTCAACCGTATCCGTTTCATTAAGAGGTAATTATCCGATAAGATTATCCGTTACCGATACCGATATCCGATAAGTCGGATAATATCCTAACGATTCGAACGGATAGCGGATATTCGGGTATCTATTGACAGCCCTACAAATAACACTACCATGGCAACATATTTACACCTAGTGCCACCCGATAAAGACTGAGAAGCTACAAGGTGCCAAGGTGGGGGAATAAAGGAAGGGGTATGGAAATGGCATCACTAGCTTTTGCTAAATCCTTTGGTAGAAAATCCTTTTCTCTAGCAAGAACACTCTCTCCAATCACTTCTAGACTCCAAATTAGATCATCCATGTCTACCTCTGTAACCCCTGATTTCAAGAAAGTTCAGATTCAGCGGGACGACCTTGTAAGTCTTCTTCGTTTTCCTCTTTGTGTTCTTTTTACAGTTTTTCTCTGCAATTTTTGTGTTGCTTTCTTATATCCAATATATGATCAATAAAAGCTCATAATTATATTATAAAGTATGCGATTGTGGGTCTTGTTTGCGTTTTGGGGCTAAGGGTTTTAAAGGGAGGCATTTGAGTCTTGGTCTGTATTCCCATAACTCACCTCTTTCCAATTGAGCATCTTTCTTTGCAAAGGAGTTGATTTCTTATGAAAATCTTTGAACTTAATTCTAAATAGCATAATCATTCATCTAGGCTAAACCACCTAAGTCAATCAGCCAGTGATAAAATCAGTGAATTGTGAATACAGATTTGGAGTCTAAACCAACTTCCACTTGCTTGCAGAAACCATAGCTATTTAGAATTGGTTGCTACACCGATAGCACCTGATCCATCACCCAGAACAATACCCTTAGACTCTCTGCATATGGAACCAAATCTAATTTGACCTAGATTATCTTGCTGTGCACCATCCACAATAGATCAAAACAAAGCCTTATACAGGTAATTCAATTACCTAATATCTTTCCAACTTTCTGCAACTGATATGAAACAATCTTTGAATAAGTCATAAGATGAATTTCTCATGTCTTGCATTCTCTACCCAGTAACCACCTTTGTGGGTTAGTAATGTAATTCTTTGTTTCAGCCTCTTCAGTCAGGAATTACCTGCTCAAAGACAACCTTATTTCTTAAGAACCATATCTCTGACCATTGCACTGAATGCACTATGCTGTTTTGAATGTAAAAAGATGCCAGTAAAATTAGCCAGTAAAATTAGAAGGATTCTAACAAAAACTTAAAATTGGCCCAACATGAAAAGGCTTTGAAAAAATGACCAACTTCAAATAAGGTGACTGAGTTGTAATTGTAATGCCATAAGAGATGATCCATTGTGTCTTGATCTGTTCCGCATAAATAACATGTTGAAGAAAGTTGAATTTCCAATCCTTCAAATTTTTATCATTTAAATATGCCCACTTGGAATACTTGGACGCGCAGACTTTTTCCACACCTTTTTCAACTTAAAACCGGGAATTTCTTTCTAATGATCTCTAGTGCATTATTTCTTTTTTTTTGCTAAGTCAAAAAGTTTATTAAGCAAAAAACGTAATTACAAGAATTACAAGCAGGAGGCACATGGCCTCCCCACCCCCATAAACCAAAGGGGTTAAAATAAATAACCAAAGTAAAAGTCACAAAATTCTAGAAACTTTTAACTGAAAAAATAATCAAAGAGGAAAGAAGTAAAAAAGACTAGAAGCCTAAATTGCTTCACTCTTTTAAGCGCCAAAGAAATCCAGCAAACCTACTCTCAACAAAGAGATTAAGTGTTTCCACCTCCTTTATTTTTCTTCTTTGGACTCTTCATTCTTTGTATTCCTTGATATACTCCTTTCGAAAAGTTAAATCATGCAAAAACTTTTGTTGATTACCAAGTTTTTTAATAGAACAAAAAACTTCATTTTCCACTTTTGTTAACTGAATATTCATGGGCTGTGGATTTTTGCTGCCAGAACTAGAATCCGAGCAAACATCGGTTTCTTTGTAAACAGCTTCCGTGTCTTCCTTGGACTCTGTTAAAGAAACCCCATCCTGTAAAACTCCAAATTTATTCGGAGATAACACTCCAGAACATGAAGCCAGATCTCTCTCCAAATCCTCACGCGCCTTCAGCAATCTTGCTAATTCTTCTTCCCTTTTTTTTTGAGCTCCATAGCAGTATGCTCGTCAACGCTCAACCCAACAGCCTCATCTACTAAAGATGTATTGGATACACCCCCATGCTGACCATGCACAGCATTAGATAGTTCATCATCTTGTTCAACTTGCGCCTTACCTTGTGTAATCTCTTGTAATTTGGCTTGCTGTTTACCAATGTGCTGAACGTCATCTGTATTTACAACTTCAGGAACAAAAGGAATGACTGGAGCATTCTTTCCTTTTTTCTTACGTCCAGCTTCTTGCCATTCATTGTCACCATTAGAAACCTTACGGCCCCCAATATCAGCTCCATTCACTTGCGTTTTCTGACCTTGAGCTGCACTCTGAACTTGAACGTTGTTAGCATTGTTCTTTGGTTTCTTTCGGCATTCTGAATCAGAATGACCAATAAGCTTGCACTTGGAACAAAATTTAGGCTTTTTTTGGATCTCAAAATTCTGCCAGAAATCCAAACCACCCACTGTTACGTGAGTTGCATCTGTGTTGAGCTCAGCAAAATTTATATCAATAAGGACTGAAGCGAAATGCCCATACTCATGATCAAGAGTACGTTTATCTACCACAATGGGTTTTCCAAGGGTTTTACCTATAGCCAGCAATGATTTTTCAATCCAGAATTCCATAGGCAAGCCAGGAAACTTGACCCAAACAGTAGCATGGGAAGTCTTATGCTTATCCGCATCAAACCCTGGAAACCATTCCATGAGGTTGAGTTTTTGTTGATCAAAAAGCCATGCTTCCACGTTGAGTAACTTATCTTTGTCTTCCTGAGATTGCAACTTAATGATAAAAAATCCCCTATTCATGGGAACGAACTGTACACGACCCTGATCTCTAGTGCATTAGCTATAGTAAACTCACCTCTCTGCTTACCACACCATTCTCTCTTGTTTTCATCGTCGCCTAACACTGGAAGTTCATGAATATTGGAGCAGTTATTTGTGAGAAAACCTTCTTTTCGATTTGTGAGAAAACTCCTTCTTTAGCTTTAAAACAATTGTGTAAACTTGTACTCACCATCTTGTCGATCGACATCTTAATTTGATTTTTGTGTATCTGCCGCGTAACTGGGTCTGACCTGACCACAGGAGATCCTAATGATAGGTTTTAGCACTAATAATCTTTTGTTGACGTATCATACATGCATATTACTAAATTTTAGCCGAAATTTTGACCGCAGAGTGGAAATGTGATGGTTGTGTCCATCAAATATGTTGTTTTTTTTTTATTCAGCACATCTGTATAGAATGGTTATGTCATTAGGTGTATTTGTCAAGGACCATTTCTCTGATTCTAAAGATTTCCGGTTATAAGAAAGATTTCCGGTTATAAGAATCCCAGTTTACTTGGCTGAGTTTTTAAGGTTAAGTATGCATTTTATATTATTTTGTCCAGTATTCTTCACTGATACTGATGTTTTGCTTTTTGTTCTGTTTTTGCTTTTGTTTTGAGTCTCAGAGCTTTGATGCATATGTTGTTGGCAAAGAAGATGCTCCTGGGATAGTGGTACTACAAGAATGGTGGGGTGTTGATTTTGAGATCAAGAACCATGCTATCAAAATTTCTCAGTTGGGTTCAGGTTATAAAGCACTCATTCCGGAGTAAGATATTCTGTAACAATCAAATATTTATTGTGTAATGTATATGTTCTGTATAACAATAAATAGTGTTTGGTATTGATTGCTTACAGTAACCATTAGACTTTTGCTATCAGTACTGGCAGCGGCTGAAAAACCAATCTTTTGCTGTTTTGCTGTTTTTTCCAGCTTATATCGTGGAAAGGTTGGTGTTGATGCTGCAGAAGCTCAGCATTTGATGGATGGTCTTGACTGGCAAGGTGCTGTTAAGGATATCAGTGCCTCAGTTAACTGGCTCAAGGCAAATGGTTCAAAGAAGGTTTGCTGCTAACTGGTTACTCTTTTATTGATCAGACAATGAACTTTGTTCTTTTTCCCACTTAACCGTCATATAAAATTACATATAATCTCATCAATGTGCTCTCATAGATAAAGGCTTCCATTTGATATGTGAAAAGCACATATTCACGATTGATTGGATAACTTTCCATAAACCTTCTGACGTGGTTGCAATAGGTAGGTGTAACAGGATATTGCATGGGCGGAGCTCTCTCCATTGCGAGTGGTGTTTTGATTCCTGAAGTCGACGCTGTTGTTGCGTTTTATGGTGTCCCTCCAAAAGAGCTTGCAGACCCTACCCAGACCAGGGCACCTGTGCAGGCACATTTTGGTGAACTTGATAACTTTGTCGGCTTTTCAGACATCACGGTATGGGAGCTCTAATAAACTTTGTTGTCTTTTCCAGTGTTAGAACTAATCAATTCTTCTCATTACAGTATCGCAGGTAGTATTTGGCTTTTCTAGTATTAGAACCAAATAAAATATGTCACCAGAATGAAACTTTCACCGAACGATCTCAAGTTGAATTATATATACTCATAAATAAATCAACCAAACACGTTTGAAACTTAATTGTTTGCTCACTTTTTGAATTTTGAATTTCCAGGCAGCAAAAGCACTGGAAGAAAAGCTAAAATCATCTGGCTTGCCTCATGAAGTACACATTTATCCAGGCAGTGGACATGCTTTTATGAACAGATCCACTGAAGGTATCAAGAGGAGGAAGGAAATGGGTTTGAATGATGAGGATGAAGCAGCGGTAGATCTCGCCTGGTCTCGTTTCAATTCATGGATGAGCCAACACTTGTCTGTATGAGTTTGAAAGCTTAGGGCAAATACATAATGTTCATGTTTTATTCTTGGATCTAGTCCTCATACTCTACTATTTCTCTGGAAATATTTGAGCTAGTACTCGCAGTCTCGCACGCACTTAATAAACCTTTAGCCTTTGGTGATTTAGCTTTTTTTGTTTTTTTTTTTTTTCCTGTTGCTATCTGTTTTTTTTTTTTTTACTAGAGGAAACTCAGAAGTGTGATTGATGAGAATAAAAAACTGGCGTCATTAGGGGCAACCCTGAAAGAATTAGGGGCGACTAATAAGACAAAATAGGTCACCCAAACCTAAATTGAAGCCATCCCTTATCTCCGATTTGTTGAAATGGCAATACCCTCCACACAATCGGTAGTTTAATTTGGTCTGCCTCCTTCTTTTTTCTATGAACCCCATAATCGGTAGTTAATTCCATAATTGGTAGTCTTGGTGTATACAATCGGTAGTTAATGTGTATATAGTTGGTTTTAGGAAACTTTTTTTCCCATTATTTGGTTTTAGTTTTTGGTGGGAGAGAGTGAAGAAGAAGAGAAAGAAGAAGAAGTGGGAGTTTACCATTTTTCTTAAATCAACAAGAAACATGGATGGGTATGAAGAAGAAGGTGAAGAACACAATGTTGAAGCTTCACTACCATATAGAGAAGACGATTTGGGGTATATGTTGAATGATCCAAACTTTTGTGGAGAGGAAACCTTAGACGACGCTTTCATGGAAGAAAACGGAGAATCACCCGAGATCGAAGCTAACGATGCATCTAACACACAAGCATTGTGTTAAGAAACTCATAACCCACTTTGTATGCGTTTGTACGGAGTTTACCATTTTTCTTAAATCAACAAGAAACATGGATGGGTATGAAGAAGAAGGTGAAGAACATAATGTTGAAGCTTCACTACCGTATAGAGAAGACGATTTGGGGTATATGTTGAATGATCCAAACTTTTGTGGAGAGGAAACCTTTGTGTTAGAAACTCATAACCCACTTTGCTTTTGTATAAGTTTTTAAACGTGGAAGAAAACGGAGAATCATCCGAGATCGAAGCTAACGATGCATCTAACACACAAGTATTGTGTTAAGAAACTCATAACCCACTTTGTATACGTTTGTATTAGTTTTTAAACGAGAAAAATCGATTTTTGCATGCATTGAATGCCATGAACTACCTAGTTCTCTTTTAAAAATCTTTTCTTTGGTAGATAATGTGGTTATATATCTACCGATTATCAATTACTGTGTAATAATATGTCAACTAATCGGTAGAATAGGGAACTTAGACTGCTACCGATTTTGAAAAACCCCCAAATTGAAATTTTCAATTTTTAATAATTGGTAGTTTGGCAAATTTACATAACTTCCGATTGACAAAGTCGCCCCAAATACAGATTTTTCAAAACTTCAATTATTGGTTTGTTTCATAATCCACAATCGGTAGATTATGAAAAATTTTAAACTTCCGATTATGGTTGTCGCCCCAAAATCAAATTCCTCCAAAACTGAATTTTTTTGAATTCTTCAGATCTCATAATCGATAGTTGATTTTTGTTTTTCTACCGATTCAGTAATAATCGGGCGTATGTTAAATACAAATTCTACCGATTATTCAAGTTTATTCATACAGAAACCGTAAACTTTTCAAAGTATTTAATCGGTAGTTTATAAACTTTTTTTATCCTCCGATTGTTCATTAATCGGTAGCAATGTGCTATCCCATGCTTCCGATTATAGTGGCCTAACTTGTTGTTATTGATTGTAGGCTATTATAGCGGTGGATGATGAATTTTATTTGAGCCCCGATACTTCCCACCACTATGCAAACGATTTGGTATACTCATGACTACTCTTTATTTTTCTTCAAATAATATATCTTAAATGCTTATGCTTATGAGTTTTGTTTTGTTATATGCGCATTTAGTCATTTGGAAGTAAGGAGGAGGCAAATGGCTTATCAACAAGGCAAAAGAGAAGATGTGCGTGGTAGTTCAGAACCGTTGCGTGAAGAATATTTGGTTTGAAATGATATGTGAGCGAGGTGGGGAGTAAAAGAGTCATGAGGGAAAGAATCATAAGTATGTAAGGAAGTATGATATGTAAGGAAGACGGAGAGGAGGAAATACCGAACTCATACACAAAAGATTGGATGTCCATTTAAGATTGTCTTCTATAAGCCCGATGGTAGGGAAGGTAAAGAGTGGAAAATGTCTAAAGTTGCTAATGGTTGTCACAACCACGATGATCTGGATACTCTTATTGGAAATGTAATGGCTGCGAAGTTAAAACCACATGAAATGGATACGGTGAGGTCTATGAGGATTTGTAAAGCGAGTGCGATCTTAAGTAAGATAAATGCGGACGACCCCGACAACCTTTCTTCTTTGTCTACGATCAAGGGGGCCCTAGCTACGATCAAAAGGACGGAATGGGATGGTAGAATGGTTATGCAACAATCAAAGTGGTTAGCGGAGTTACATGACTACACGTTGCGAACGGAAGAAAAGAATGGTAAAGTTGTACGTATTTTCTTGGCACATCCTTTGATGATCCAATTGCCACAATGCTTTCATCAAATTTTGTTGATAGATGCAACTTATAAGACAAACAAATATAACATGCCGTTGTTGAACATTGCTTGCCACACTTCAGACAAAAACACGTTTACGATTGCATGGGGTTTAATGGATCATGAGAACAATGTGAGTTTCATTTGGATGTTGGAGACATTGAGGTCCATTTATAACGGTGATAATTTTCCAAGGGTTATTGTAACGGATAACGATCAAGCCTTAATGCATGCAATAGCGGTAGTGTTTCCGGAAGCCCGAAACTTGCAATGTACGTGGTACATTCAATGCAACCTCAAATAATTCATACTCATTACGCCTCCTTTTCTACGTTCTTATCCTCGTCTCGGATATAATTGAACATAACGCCTACATAAAGATAATCTTCATCTATCGTGAACTCCGTAGGATTAATGAATGGTTGGGCCATCATGTTGAAGATGATATTGGAGAGAGTTTAAATGTATTTGTGTTGCATAGAGGGTAAAGGATACCATCCTTATATAGTTTAGAGTACCAACGGCTCTATTTTGCAGATGACCGACTACATAATTGGCAGGTTAATAAGTTAACCTAACTTCCGATTATAAAGTTACCCCAAATTTTGTTTTTTCCGAAATCTCCAATTTTTCAAATTTGGGAACTACAATAATCGGTAGGTTAATAAGTTAATCTGACTTCCGATTATAAAGTTGCCCCAAATTTTGTTTTTGCCTAAATTACTAATTTTTCGAATTTGGGAACTACAGTAATCGGTAGGTTAATAAGGTAACGTAACCTCCGATTATGAAGTTGCCCCAAATTTTGTTTTTGCCAAAATCTCTTTTTTTTTTCGAATTTGGCAACTACAATAATCGGCAATTTATGAAGTTATTTATGAACTTCACCTATCTACCGATTGCTAACGGCCACAAGTTCCATTTCTAGTTTTTATACTTTAACAATCGGTAGATAATACCACTATACTAACTACCGATTGTGTAAGGGCACTTAGGTAATCTCCAAAATTTAAGACATCCCATAACCGTGTTTATGGGTCGGGAATAAAAACTCGTAGGAATTACTGGTTAATCCAGTTTTTCATGACCCGGTTAATGGCTAGTCCACCCGTGAAACTAATTTACTCGCTAGTTCAAAAATATGTTTTTGGACCAGATTATTTACTCATTGGTCCGAAGACTTTGTGGAAATTATAAAGTGTGTTTTCTAAATGCCTAAAACACCCTTCCAGATCAAATTAGTATCAATACATAACATATGTAGTATCATATTAGTATTGATACTTAATAGTATCGATACTTAACAATATCAATACATATGTAATACATACTACATATGTAGTATCAATACATATCACACTACATATTGGTATGTAGTATCAACTAGTATATGATCCGTGCCGTAACGACCCTGGGTTTGGTTTTGTTGCTTAGCGCGACACTGCGACTTTTAAAAAGAAAATTTACAACAATATATATTAAAATAAGTACATCCTAATAAGTGGAATGACCTCTTGTCTTCATTTGTTTCCTGCTATCTCTGACGCAGGCTTTAGGTCCCTTGTCTGTAGAGTGTAATTGTGTCCCAACTCATCCTCTAGTTTTCTTAGTTTACTATGTATGCTCTAGGATATCTCAAGGAATTTGTTCTATGCATCTAATTTGAAAGGGTCTACTTGATGTCAAGTAATCTCCCCGCACTGTGAATCTCCAATGCACAACACAGTTGCAGAATAAATGACAGAAGCTTGGCCAATTAATGTACAGCAAACCCAATCTTCCTATTTATTGTGCACGTTGTAGGCTTATAGCTATCTTGGTATATATGCACGTTGTAGCTTGTAGCTATCTTGTTATTTCCATTCATGATTATTGAACCATAATTTGTACAAATATTTTATGTTAATTCAATGTAGCCAGGATTATGTCTCAGGATTATGTCTCTTTTCAAAACGCTTCGTTTTTGTGGCAGTCTTAGATAATGTTCCTTTTAAAATAGTAATTTTCTCTTTACAAATAGACTCTACTGGCTCTGAGCTCTGAGCCTACAACACAAAATTTGGCTCAGCAAACAGGAAGAAAGTAACACAAAATGACAGAGTATGCATCCTTTTACATTATCCTAACTTTGAAACAACGAAAATGAGCACAAAGCATTACTATGTGCAGAACCTAAAAATTAAGCACAAAACATGCACCTGTCATGGCTTTGGCCATGAGATAAGTCCTAAGAAAAAAAGAAAAATAATCAGCAATTTTGTGAATTCAATGTCAGTCGAATTGCAAAAAAAAAAAGAAAAAAAAAAGTCGAGAACATGGAATCTTCATTAATCAAATGTGTTGAGCTAAGCGCTTCTTCTACTCTCTTAACTTTAGGTGAAGAAATTTTGTATTCAAAAAATCCACTCTAGTTTTAAATACCTTATGTTACTCCATAACGCATAATTTTATTAGGATAGAGTTCAATTTTTATGAACGAATTTTAGCTCTTTATGTTGGGGTTCAAATAACAAATATAGACATACTATAAAATTTCTCTATGTGGATCGAGAGGAGAAAGTGATGGAAAATCAACCCGTTTACTTTTCCACAACCAAAAGCCCCCGCATATATCAGCTCCTGAACATCATCACCGTACACCTCATGGGACACTTCTGTTGCTCCAAAAAAAGAAGGAAAAATTGAAATTCCGATTAGTTAAGATATTACAGAAAATGAATGGGTAAACAATCCAAACACCTATTAGATATGACCGAGCCTATTCTGTGGAGGTTCATTGATTATTTTTCTTCAAAATATATAATATGACTGGAGAGAAAATCAGAAAGGGTTGTCAATGACCCGATGGAGAATAAAATCAAGGCCACTATGTATGGCCATTTAGACATTACCACGACAAACTATCCCAGGGCGATGGGAAATCAAAATTTTAAGATAGATCATTTTCAAATATCAAGAACCCTGATAACTGATTAAGTATTGCAATATCACAAAACAGTCAAGGGTAGATAAGATGTATGCACAAATTTGAATGAAACCCATTATATATTCCACACAGAATACAGTGTAAAGAAGCAACGCAAAATTTTAGGATAAGATGAGTCGTAAGAACGAAAGCAGAAATTTGGTCAGTCAAATAATCATATTTAAGTGTTCAGATATTAGAGGATTCCAGATGTGTGCTCACTACTTCGTTAATCAATCTAAAAAATTCACTAGTTTTCTGCAACATGGCATATTAAAACATCTGCATTTCCACTAACTATACCTCCCTAGCAGGGTATAACTCCACTCTCAAATCTCTCTGCCTATATCCTCTTAGGCCTGTCAATGGATATCCGTTATCCGTTAGCCGAATCCGATTATCCGGTTTTTGTTAGGTTTAGTTCCGTTATATCGGTAATCGGTTATCCGTAACCGATAATGTAGCGGATATTTTTATCCTACCATAACAGTACCGGTTGGGCTATTTCCGTTAGCCTTATTTCCGATATCCGCTAACGTGTGACTAGCACGTGTAAATTTCTATACCTAGGTTACTATACTTCGACAGAATCACTTCTTCAGCTGGTTCAGTCGACACAAACGAGAGAAGAAAAAATCACCCCTCATCTCCTTCCTTTCAATTCGAGCAAAATCACCATCTTCTATATACAAATCATGTGTGATTATTGATTAGAAAACTAGAGTTATCTTCTTCTATTTCTTTTGAGTTTAATTTCAATCCTAAAAACTAAATTTTCAATTTAGGGTTTCTGAAATTAGGGTTTTCGGAACAGATTGATATTCGTGAAATTAATCATGTCCCAAAGCGAAAGAGGAGCATCCAATTATGTTGGTTCATCAAGCAGAAGCAATCCCTCTCCCTCACTTTCAGTTGCATCTTAATTACCTTCTGCATCAAACCAAGTTCAAGGTTCAGGAATTCATTCAACACCTGCTGTTGTTGCACCTCCAACAGAAGAAGCAGTAGCAGAAATAGAAGTAGATGAAGATCCAATTATAGCTGAAGAAAGAAAAAACTACGTGCAGTAAGGTCTGATGCATGGAATGATTTTGAAAGGTTAATTGAAAAGAAGATGGTAAAAGGTAAGGAGATTGGGATACTTATAGCTGAATGCAAACATTGTAAGAGGAGAATGCTTGCACTCAGTAGCCAAGGAACCAGCAAATTGCATTACCATGATAAAACCTGCAAAGAAAATCCTGAGAACAAG
The DNA here is from genome assembly GCA_023531295.1 of Papaver armeniacum. Lineage (NCBI taxonomy): Eukaryota > Viridiplantae > Streptophyta > Magnoliopsida > Ranunculales > Papaveraceae > Papaver > Papaver armeniacum. The sequence goes on along the minus strand of JAJJWW010001888.1, from coordinate 71,376 downwards.
AAAGGACAAAGAAAGATTACTACAATCAAAACAGGTAATGCACAAACTAAGTTAGCTAATTGGAAATATGATGATGTTGCTACTAGGATACTTGTTGCCATGATGATTGCTAAACATGGTTATCCAATCACTATAGTTGAGCATCCATATTTTGTTGAGTTTATGAAGTCTTTAAATCCTGCTGCTAAGCTTTACACTAGGAATATAGTTAGGGAAGATATCATGAAACTAAGAACTGAGTTCAAACTGCAATTACAAGAACAATTTGACACAATTACATCTAAGTGTAGTTTAACAACAGATATGTGGTCATGTAAGCATACAAAGTATGGTTATTGCTGTGTGACAATGCATTACATAGATGATGAGTGGAAACTGATTAAGAAAACACTAGCATATACTTTAGTGCCATCACCACATTCTGGAGAAGTTCTAGCATCTGTAGTGAAATTAGTTTGTCTAGATTGGAACATAGACACTAAGCTTTTTGCTGTAGCTGCTGACAATGCTAGCTCCAACAATGTTATGATGGTTAATCTGAAGAAATGGCTTGATAGCAAAGATTGTTTAGTTCTTAATGGGGATATGTTCCAAATGAGGTGTAGTAATCATGTATTGCACTTGATTGTAGGGTATGGAATGAGAGTGGCTGCTCCATTTATAGATGCAGTTAGAGAGTGTGTAAAATATGTCAAGTCAAGTCAGGCTAGAAAAGAGAGATTTGAATGTGCTATTGCCCAAGTTAAGCTTCCTGCTTCAAGGTCTGTGGGTTTAGATGTGGATACCAGGTGGAACTCCACCTTTAAGATGCTAAAGGATGCAATTTTTCTGAGACAAGCTTTTGTTAGGCTAGCTGATTTGGATAATGACTTCAAGATACTACCAACTTCTAAGGAGTGGCAATAAGGAGTACATATATGTGAATGTTTGGAATTGTTTGATGTCATTTCAACCAAATTTGTTGGAATTAAGTATCCCACAACAAATTTGTATTATAATGGGGTGCAAGAAGTTAATAGATGCATTAAGATCTGGAAATCAAGTGAGCATGAGTATATCAGAGACATGGCCAAGAATATGAGGATGAAATTTAATAGCTACTGGAAAGAAAGTAACACTTTGATGGGCATTGGGGTTGTTTTAGATCCTAGGTACAAGGCTAAATGGGTGGAGTTTGTTATGAAGAGAGTATATGGTGTGGAAAACTATCAAAGTCACTATCACAAATTTGAGCTTGAACTCAATGCTCTTTTACTCGTGCTTATGAAACCAACACTACAACTCCAGTTATTTTGATACTTGGAATGCATTCAAATTGGAGTTGAGATCTCTGCAGCTACAACAACATCATATGAATTTGGTTATGATGATTTTATTATGGAAAACAATATGTTTGAGGTTGAGAAGTCAGAATTGGAGACATACTTAGCAGAACCAGTTCTTCCTAAAGGCAACCACTGAAGAAATGAGGTTTGATATCTTAAGTTGGTGGAAAAATCATGCTCCTAAGTACCCAACTCTCTCAAGGATTGCAAAAGATGTATTGACAGTTCCAGTGACAAGTGTAGCATCATAATCTATGTTTAGTATTGGTGGCAGTGTTCTCACATCTCACAGGAGTTCATTAGCTCCAGAACTTGTTGAAGCATTGCTTTGTTTGGGTGATTGGCTGCCAGATCTCACTCTCATTGTGATAGTGATACTTGTGCTTTCTTGGTAAGTTTCCTTACATCTTAATCTTTTATTTGCTCTTATATTTATTGGCTTATTGCCGGGACATTGCCGGCTTTAAGTTGCTTAACTGTCTAACACTTTTGATTTTCCTTCCAAAATGCAGAAGTTGAGGACTAAGGAGTAAGGATGAATGCATTTGCAGATGCAGATGGAAGTGGAGAATCTGGAGATGGAGGAATGCATTTGCAGTTGCTGCAACAAATGGAGATGGAGTTCCTTTAATCCTTTGTCTTTTCTTTTGAAAAAACATTGTCTTTTCTTTTGCTAGAACATCTGAAGATTTTGAACATGTAATTTGGTTTAGAACATGAACATTTGTATGTTTTTTTTTTTTGTGTGGCATGGATTTAGAACTTGTTTTCTTGGATTTAGAAGTTGTTTTGTGTAATTGTTCTGTATTTTAAACCTGTTTTGTGTTTGTCCTGTGACATACCGGATGGTACCGGGAAATATCCGTTATCCGGTAAGTCAAACGTAACGGTAATGGTTTTGAATTTCATATTTCCGTCGGAACTTAACGGATATCGGTTAACCGCTAATTTTAATGGCAACGGCAACGGCAGCGGCAGAGCCAATATCCGTTACGTTAAGTGCCGTTGACAGCCCTATATCCTCTGAATTTTGGTTTAGACCTGCACTTTTGAATTAAAAAAGAAAAGTTAAGTGCAGCAAGTACAATAGAACTAATTTTTCTTAGCTTGAAACTATTGATTATGCCTGAATTGGTCCCCCAACTAAACACGACATTGTAGGAAATGAAGTAAGCAAGGTTTTATCACTTGATAGGCACTCGAATAAAACCAAAAACTCAATGGAAATACAAAATGAAAAATTGAGCAGCCTTCGTTACTATTAGAATATGCCCCTATCAGATTCTTAAATGACTAATACAATTAATTAAACTAATTTTTTTAAGTAAATCATTGCCAACTCTAAGTAAATAAAATCTTATAAAGATCATATTGGAATGCACTGCAACACTTACAGAGTGAAAATACTATGCTTTAATGAACTAAGAGAAGACTTTTCTTAACTCTTCAACAATACAGTTTTATGTTTAAAATTAACACACAAAACCCATAAACTTTGGAAAGTAACTGGCTCTAAATGTGTTGCACACAAAATATGAGAAACTCAACAACAGAAGATTGGTTGTTTAGCGTTGATTTATATAACTTACCTGAGATGAATGGTAGCTCTTTTCTCAATGTCTACAAAAAAAGTATATCAAAAAATTAAGAAATTACAAATCAAATTTAAGAAAAACTGACAAATAAAAAACGTACATATAAAATGAGAGTATGGTGAAGAAAGAAAATGAGAACCTTTGGTCTTTGAGGTTTATGTAGTTGAGCATATCCACGGATTGATAGGCAAAATATGCAAAGATATATCCAAGAAATTTAGCAAACCCAATCGATCCAAACAACTAAATCATAGGAACATTTCGAATAACAAATCAAAAATGCCCATGATCGCACTTACGGCGTGTTGACAGATATAATCTTGCAGAGTACGCTGAAAAATCAATTGCGAACCTTTGGGAGATAACCTCTTTTGGGGTTTATGTAGTTGAACGTTTCCAGAGTAAAATTAAGATAAATAATGGAGCTGTTGATGTGATTTTCATTTATTCGTAATGTATGAATTAATTGACGGAAATTAGGAAACTTTATACTCCCTCCGTTCCTAATTAATAGGTTGGTTTTATTTTTAGAGAAAATTAAGGAAATTAAGAGAACTAATCATTGAAAGTGGTCCTCATGACACTTGTCAATAAAAGAAGTGAAGTAAAATGGTCCCCATGACACTTGTCAGCAAAAGAAGTAAAGTGAAATGTTCCACATGACACTTGCCATCAAAAGAAGTTAAGAGAAAAGTGGTCCCAGAAAACTAAAGTAACATTTGACTTTCCCAATTAGGAAACCAGCCTATTTTTTTGAAACATCTATTTATAGAAACCAGCCTATTATTTAGGAACAGAGGGAGTAGTTGATGTGCATAACATATGTAGATTGAAGGAGGAAAAAAGTCGAAGAGAACCATAATTCAGGACTCTATTTATGGAATTGCATGGACATTTAAGGGACGTTTATAAATGGGATTGCATGGACATTTAAGGGACGTTTATAAATGGGATTGCATGGACATTTAAGGGAGTCAAAGACGAATCTGGGACGTCGGATGAGGGCGTAAGAAGGGGATGACTTTTGATCCACGATTTTTCTTTTGCATTTTCTTGTGATTCGAAAGCAGTGGGAGCCGTTGATGGCTTAAAAAGGATCATACAAATATGTCAGATTAGCAAAAACACATTTGTTTTTGTAAGAATGATACATAACATATTAATATGTCTAGAATACATAACACAGTTTGGCTAAGTTTGCCTATGTAAGTGGTGGTCCAGATTTATCCATGGCAAAGATAAATCTATGATTGTGGTTTGTTTTGTTATTATTAGTGATATCAATTGGTGTCTCCTTAATTGCCCATGATGAATGATTCATTAAATTTCCATTTCCATCAATTAATCTAATAAATACATCATGTCATTAATATATAATTTTACTAAAAATATATATCAATAGAAACTATTAATGGTTGTTTCTCATAAGTGATGACTGTGAATACAAAATTTACTATCACTAATGTCTCATTATTTTTTACAATAAATATTTTATTATGTCATAATAAATGTCATATTACAAATGATAGTAATAAATTACTCTGTTAATAATTATATAAATATATTTTTATTAACTAATACTTAGATTTGCTAACAGTTATATAAGTGGGCAAGTGGTGGTTGTGGTGGAGTTGGTGAGCAGTCGAAATGGTAAAAACGTTACGGTGTTATATACAATGGTGGCGGAAGCTGTTTTGGTAGCAAGAGTGGTGGTGGATGGTGTTGTGGTGGTGGTAACTACTGGTGAACAATGGTTGTCGTGAAAAATAAAATGCACTCATGTCCTTCTATCATAATGGCAGGTATTTGATTAATCTTTTTCTGTTTCTCCAAATCGAGTTAGCCGCATAGTCTTAAATCACTGTCACTTTTTTGCTTGCTCCCAGGTCATGACTTATTTACTTTTCTTATTTTTATATGACTTCAAATCTCAATCAGAACAAACGACTAAAAAAGAAAATTATGGTTATTTTATTGAACATGGGATGATTTTATTTTGGATGTTCCACCGGGCTTTCGACAATCACAATTGGGAGGCAATGAGATTTTTCTGAATTCTTCATTGGATTATGTTATTTTCATGAAGTTCACTTTGTCGAACATGTATTTTCCATGGTTATGTATCTTTTTTTTTATTATTTTTTTTTTGTGTTAAACTTTGAAAAATTGGAACCCATTTAATTTATGTCTGATCGTTTTTCTTATTCTTTTTTACTCGTACTGTTTTGTATTTGTGATTCTTATCATTTCCTCCTTATTGTTATTTCATTTTTACTTTATGATTACTCCAAACAAAGTTCCTTAATGCTGGTGGAAATGAATATTAATCATAAATCATATATCCTTTACCAAATGAGCAACTCATCTTACAGTTAACCACCTACGTATTTTGTTCTTTACAGTGGAACTTCGTTAAATTAATCCGCGATAAATTAATAACTTCGCTAAGATAATTTTTTGCCAGTCCCGACTTGGGCCAGTGTGCTAAATTAATAACCCCGCTAAATTTATATAAGATAATAAAAACTATAAGTTTCCAATACGGCCCAACTAATATATAAACTAATAATAAGTGTGATAACACTATATTGTGGTGCTTATTAAAATAGGCATCTACAATTATTATTTTTTGTACACATTTATAATACATTGGACTTCATCTTTAATTTTGTACTCGCTTGAGAAGTTCTGAAATGATTTTATTGTGTTTTTTTTAATTATTTTAACATTAAATTATATACATTTGTACACATAATAAACCATAAAATAATATGAAATAATTTGAATTGAAAATAAAATATTTAGATATTTGATACTACACACTTATTTTAGAAATTTAAATCTAAATTTGGTATGTTTCGATATAATAGTAAGTCATTAATTTATCGATGAATTAATACTTCGCCAGATTGGTAGAATTTAACGGTCCCTAGCTAAGTTTTATTGTATGAATTATAATGTGTTGCATATTTTGCAAATCATCCATTTTATTCGTGTTGTGTCAATGTTCTCGCGTTCCTAAAAGCGTCCAACGTAGGGAATGCAGCGGTGAGAATAATAACACTTTCAAATGCTTTATTCTTTAGTTCTACTAATTGGATAGGGGACTCATCATCTTCGGATAACTAATTTGTTAGTGCTACTTTGTTGTTATGGATTTTTAGATTTTTAGTCTTTTGTGGATCAGTGACAACGATACCGTGGTTTTGAAATAATACTACTATAAATGATAAAACAGATATTTCTATTGCGCACATGTTTACTGCTATAAGATAGTGCAAAGAAGATATTGATAACACATACATGTTTACCGCTATAACTTCATCATGTAGACTCTTTTCCTACCTTGCTAAGAGGTTTTCTTGGGCACGCTTACATGATTTTAAAATTTCAGGTAACAAACGCAAAAATAGTGCCAATTAATGAGTCACAAAATTACAGTCAACAAAAGTTAAAAGCTAACGAAATTTGATTGTAAGAATTATTGCTTCCAAGAGGTTCTATAAGGCATTTCATACAAAAATATTCCTTACTAAATGTTTTGACGTCATTTTTATCCAATGATGGATAACATAGTCTATTGTTATCTTAATTATTGTTCAATTTAATAGTTAATCATAGTCCATAATTCCGGTTTTTAATCTTTTAGGACTATTCTTTTCCTTCCAAAAGGAAAATAGGGTATCACTGAAGTTAACACGGTGGATAAAACAAGTTGAACAATAACAATGACAGATCTCAATAAATTGTTCATTTTGAAACTATGGCATACCCTACTATTTATGTGTTCGAATTTTTCATCAACCCTTCACGCATAGCTTTAGATCGTAATTTTTATATCAATCCATTCCGATTTGTTCTTCCACTTTTGATAAGGCAGGCATAAGTTTTATCCATGTGCTTCGTTCAGTGATTCATTCTTAGGACAAGATTGAGTCCAAACTTGTCTCCTTTAAAAGGTTAAGTGTTTAACCATTGATTGACTAGCTAACCATGATTTCATCATTTTTACGCAACGAATAACCTCACATTTGGAAGGTCAAGATCGTAGAAGCATAGTATTTTTGAAGTACATGAGCTCTTATTGTGTTAGTGAATTCGTAAAAACATAGAATGTGACAATTATTGTTGAGTCCATACTGGGTTTTTAATCTTTTAGGACTATTCTTAAAAGGAAAGAAGTTAACACGGATCTGGACATTTTTATGGCATACCCTACTATTTATGACGAATGAACCCAGACGACGTAATTTTTAAAGTGTCTTTTTTTAATAACTAACATAGTTCAAATCATATATGGGTACATGAGAAAGGATTTGTAGACGGAAGATCGGAAATATCAATCGATTTGTTCTTCACTTTTGATAAGGAGGGTAACACGAAAAATAATAAGTATTAAATGCATAAGGTGAAAATTAACACGAAAAATAATAAACGCTGGGAAATACATATCAGATACCAATTATGCCCGTGCCGTTACGGCACGGGTTAAGCCCTAGTAGTAACATATGTAGTATCAATACATAACATAACACATATTGGTATGTAGTGAAGCTAATGGAGAGCATAAAAGAGGGTTTTACATAGTATTATATGTTAGGGTTAGCAAAGTAATTTTACTCTTTTCAAACCTTTTTTGGACTAGCGAGTAAATAACTTTTCCCACTGGACTAGCCATTAACCCGGATCGGGTTTAGTGGACTAAACATCTAAGTTCTCTAAAAACTCACATGCACCTAATAAACCCAACTTTTGCTTGCTTAACCTATAAGGTATGCAAGAGTGTTACCACTTCAGTAACCTCACAGCTGAAGCAATCAATTTGCCGAGTAAAAAACCTAAATATTTGCTGCATTACTTCTGGGACCGATGATGATGCATTTGTCAGTTTATGAAAGAAAATCGTAGACATAAACATGCCCCGGTCACGTCCCGTGTTGGTCGACGATTTTAGTCCGATAAATATTTTTTACAGATCTGATACTAAACTTAGCAATATAACTAAACCACGGTCGACGGACAAGTGAAAGTTCCTCGTGTTGTCGGATACCAGGCACCGACTGGTGAATGTTTGTGTTATCAAATATAACTCCCCCTCGCCCTCACGAAAATTTTCGCAGAGGATTTTAGGGAAAACTGGAGGAATAACGAAGACCTAAAATTCCAAAAAATCAGAGGAACTCCTTCTTCAAGAGAGTGGAAGAGATTTGTGTGATAAATATGGAGGTAGTTGGACGACATGCTTTACTGTTCGATGATGATTCAGCTGCGACATTCGTGAATTCACAAGAAGCCCTAGTTGAATGGAATTCACTGTTGATAGACAGATACGATGTTCGTCATCTCCTTCATGCACCTCCTCCTCTCCTCAAGAGACGTCGTCAGACTCCAACAGATGAATCTGAAATTGATCATGAACGTTATCTTGATCTTCAACCACCTCAATCTGATGATTTATTATCCCTTCAACAAGGTTTGTTCATTATTCCCTAAATTACCTTCTCCTGAATATTATTTTATTTTTTATTTTTTATTTTATTTGAATAATTCATTTGTTTATTGTGGTTTGTGATTCCTCTTGCAAATCTTAGGTTAAATTGTATACCCTTTTTGAAGAAAATGGCTTCTGTTCTCCAGGGTTTAATTATTCATCTAGTTAGGTGTTATAAAGGGTTTAATTTGTGAATAAATATTGATGTTGAACCATTTCATTTTATGTGAGGCTATAGATAATAGAGATTTATGGTTTATCCATTTTTATGACTGCAAACAATTAAGTAATAGATGTTCTGTTGGTGTCTTGAGCGGAGGCCGGAACATGAAGAACAAAAGCTATAGGATTTTAACTACTCCTCAATTAACAATCATCCGGAAAACCACAGCTAGAGTATGTCTTGGGCGTTTGTAATCCGACAGAAAATGAGTTCTGTTGTAATCAGTGGAAATTGGGACTTCAGAGTTGAAGTTTTGGGAACTATGTTAGCTAAAAATTTCCTTTTAGCACGTGTGGTGTAAAGTATTCAAGGATTAGGAAGAGTAGGCTTTTGATTCTGTTATTTATTTATTGTTTTTGCAATAACTGTTAAAGCTGCAGGAAGGATATCTAGTTTGCAACATTTGCATCTCTCACTGGGACAAGTAAGAATCTTTTCACTTAACTTGACTCTTTTCCCTTACATCTAAGGTGAAGTTTAGATAACCCATTGCACATTCTTTGTTAAGTTAGGACTCGCTGAAATTTGTTTAAATTTCTCTTTCTTTCTTGGCACAGAATCGAACAGTGGGGATGGGCAAGGAGCTGGAGGTACTTACAGTGCTGTTGGATTTTCATATGGAAACTCTGATGTTTCTGCAGACCAAAAGAACTCCGATAGCGTGGTGGGAGATTATGGTTTTCGTCCACCTTTTCCAGTGCCAGAAAACCTACTTCAAAGCCTAGTAAGTGAACTTGTATTTATTCATTCATCTAATAAGTTTGCATACAGTATTGAGATTGCTGTTATATGGTGCTAGAAACAACATGAAATCAGCTCCAGTGAAGTTAACTGACCAAAGTACATAGGTTATTCTAAGCTTCCAATTTCTTAAGTTTCAGAGGCACGGAGCAGGGATGGAATTCGTACGACTTAAGTTTGCCATTCATGGGTACCTTGTTTTCTTTTGATGTATCATGACCAAGGGTTCGTGCAGGTGGGATTGCACTCATATCGGAACATATAATCATCAGAACCAGTATATAGCAAATGGAAGGAAACAGAAATATGTTTCTTATATTATGATTATTAAACTATATTATTATCCCATGTATCCCGGATCTATTTGATAAGATTTCACATTTTAAATTTATTGTTGTTTGCGAACTTCTGTCATTATTCCGAGAGATGTTTGTGTTCTAATTGTTGTTTTTGCAGCCTCCTACAGAAAAACTACATCAGATCATGGCAAGGACTGCGGTTTTTGTCAGCAAACATGGAGGACAATCAGAAATTGTCTTGAGAGTGAAACAAGGTGATAATCCAACATTTGGGTTCTTAATGCCTGATCATCAACTCCATGCATACTTCAGATTCCTTGTTGATCACCCAGAAATTCTGAAGTCTGAAGTGGATAGCAAACCACAAGATGAAGATAAGAAGACTGAGCAGAATCATATAGCTGATGTATCTGGCGGGGCATTATCCTTGCTTGGGTCTGTGTATGAATCAGGGGAGGATGATGATGATGATTCACTTCAGGATGCCGATAAATCTAATGAAGATAAATCTGCTGATTCCTCCATTGTTAGAGGTTCAACTCATTCTCACGTATCGGAACGAGTGGAAGATTCACCAAATCTGGCTGGGAAAGATGTCGGAGCTAATGAACGAACCTTTCCTTCGGTGAAAGAAACAGCTCTTTCTTCCAAAAAAAATCGTTCCCTGAGTCTAGTTCCTGGTGGTAAGAAAATGGATGGTGGTGCACCGGGTTCAAGTTCTACTACTTCGGAAAAACCGGTCACTGCGAAGATCAAACCTGTGATTGTGGACCCCCCATCTGATATGAAGAGAACAATGGATAAACTAATCGAGTTCATTGTAAAGAATGGGAAAGAATTTGAAGCAGTACTAATAGAGCAGGATGCTAAAAATGGGAGATTTCCATTTCTTCTGCCGTCCAACCTTTATCACCCATATTACCTAAACATTCTTCAAGAAGCTCAGGAGGTATATTTTCTTTGAAATCTTACTGTTCATTTCTCTACCGTATTTTGAATTATTGTCATTCTGCATATGAATGGAGATTACATGTGCAAACCTAATGGGATAGAAAACCTTACTGAGATAGTAATGTCCTCTTTTCTTGTTGTACTTACGTGCATCAAAAGCTATAGAGTTTTGTGCTTTTTCTCTCTTATTGTTATTTATGATCTCATCGCTTTTGCTATATTTATTCTTTTACAGTCAAAACAATCTGGAAAAATCTCTTCTAATCATCAAAAGATAGATTCAAGTGCACAAGATGGTGGTAAGAAAGCTGCCCTCTCCAAAAAGAATGATACCGGTTCTTCAAATCATGATATACCGTATGACACTGAGAAGAAAGAAAAGTTTAAGATGGTAATCAGTGGTCGAAAGAAGGATGTTCAGGATCCCCCTCCCAAACCTGCCCAAGAACAGCTTGAAGTGACGATAGATGCAGAAGCTGCTGCAGCTATTCTTCAGGTAGCTACAAGAGGCGTGAGGAATCCAAGACTAGATACATTTCCTAAGAAATCATTAGATGATTCCAGTTCAGCCCTTGGCTGTGATGTTGAACCCAACTCAAGCTTCGGTAGTTTTTCATTTTCTTCTCGAGCTCGGAGTTCCACTCCAAACCCTGTGTCTGATGCACGGAGACCCAGTACTTCACTACCTGTTGATTTGCCGAGATCCCAGTCAGGAAGGAGTGGGGAGAAAACCACTTTTGTTTCAGTTGCCAAGGCAATTGCAGAAACAGCAGCTGTTGCTGCTGCCGCTGAAGCAGATTCTTCTGAAGCGTGCTTAACTAAAGAGCAAAAGCAGAAAGCAGAGAGACTGAAGCGGGCGAAGATGTTTGCGGCTATGATTAAGGGTGGTGCAGCACCACGTTTATCTGCAGAACCACCTGATTCCGTGAATTCAGGTTTGCAGGGTTCTGGAATTAAGGCTTCTTCATTTGATGGACCTTCTCGAAGTGTTGACAGTGCGGATATTTTGGGCACAGAGGAGCTGGTGAGCAGAGAAAGAGAAGGAAGTTCAATACCCGCTGATGCTGATGCCATAGGGGATATAGACAAGTTCAAAAGGTATGATCGTAGTGATGATTATAGAGAAAAACAATTAAGAAAGAAGCACCACTATAGATCTAGAAGGCTGGATGAAGACGACAAGGATGACGATGATGAAAGAGAACATAAACATTCCAGGAAGAAGCACCGTTCTTCTCGTCATTCTTCACACCATGATAGAGATGAGCACGGTCATAGAAAAAGACATTCTTCTTCTAGAGATAGGGAATCTCGGCATAGGCAGAAGCACCACAGTTCTTCTGAAGATGAGCACCAGCACCGAAAGAGGTCCCACAGGCACAGAAGGGAATCCCACTCGGAAAGAAAGGGAGACTACGAGGAAGGGGAAATCAGCAACTGTGATAGTGCTAAAAGAGATGCTTACACAGATTTATTAGAAAAATCTTCTCCATTAGTAGTGAATGCCCAGCCTTCTGAAATAACAGATATTCCTAATGATCTCAGAGCAAAAGTTCGAGCCATGTTGCTCGCTATCCAGTGAGATCAATGTATGATTGTTTTAATATTCTTTTGATTGTTGTAAAAACTGTGACTAGTAAGAACTAATTTTGTTTGTTTGTTTGTTTGATGGGTGACAATCTTTGTTTCTCAGTAAAAGAACTAATGCAATTCCACCTTGGTTGTTGAGACTTCAGTATCAGATATAATTGTGGAAATTTTCGTCTTTGACTTGCATTTCTGTGCCCACGGTTTTTAGCATCAATGTGATTTCCTCATACTGAGCATGTGAACTGTGATCTACAAAGAATGTTGTTATGGTTCCGTGTAATTCAATAGAACTCCAACCTGGCACCTTCTTTAGTCCTAGGGTTCTCATTTGTATCCAAGCGTCCCTGACACCATCCCATCTGCTCATGGAAGCATAGCAATGTGCCAGTTGCACATAATTTTCAGCATTCTCAGGTTTGAGAGACTTTATTTCTCTAGCAACAACATTCCCCAGATTTGTATTTCCATAAGTCCGACAAGCATTAAGTAGTATACTTAGTACATGGATGGTTGGCTTTGGAAACATTGTTGTCAGAAAACTATAGGCCTCTTGTAACCGGCCAGCTCGGCTAAGGAGATCAACAATGCATGTCCGATGTTCAAGCTTTGGCTCAACTTTATAATCTTCTTTCATACTCTTGAAAATCTTTAAACCTTCAGTTACAAGTCCTGCATGACTGCACGCGGATAAAATAGACAGGAATGTAACATGACTTGGATCGATGCCAGAATCCAAAAACTTTGAATACATCTTCAAAGCTGTTTCTCCCTTGCCATGACTACCATAAGCAGTGATGATTGTGCTCCATGAAACCATATCTTGTTCTGGCATCATATCAAAACACCTATGTGCTGTAGCTATAACTCCACATTTTGAGTACATATCGATTAATGCAGTGTCAATGGATATGCATGGCCCAACTCCATTTCTAATCAAGAAATTATGGATCCATTTACCTTGTTGAAGTGCTCCAAGGGTAGCACAAGCTTGAAGAAGAGACACAACTGTAATGGCATCAGGTATCTGGTCAGCCATTCTCATTTCATTGAAAAGGGAGAGAGCCTTATTTACATCGCCTTCCTGAGCATACCCTAAAACAATGGCATTCCACGAGACCACATCCCTATCGCACATTCTTTCAAAAATAACACAACTTTGCTCTAGATGATCACACTTTGCATACATATTTATAAGGGAATTCTGGACAGCTATGTCTACATGCATTCTCTGCCTTAAAATGTAACCATGAATAGATCTACCCTGTTGTAAGTCACATAGTTGTGCACAAGCTGCAAGGGAAGAAGCTATGGTAGTTGAAGATGGCGTCTCTCCTGATTTTAACATTCGATAGAAAATATCGAGTGCTTCATCTGCTTTATTGTTTTGAACTAGTCCGGAGATCATGGCTGTCCACAGAATCATATCTTTATCATTGATTCTATCAAACAATCGAAAAGCATCGTCTATGACTCCACATCTCAAGTACATGACTATAAGAGTTGTCACGACATTCACAACTGATGCAAATCCGGCAGTTACAATTTGCCCATGAACCAACTTACCCAGTTCCAGGTTATACCCATTTGCGACCACAGATAACACAGACCCAAACATCCGTTTGTCAGGTTCTATCCCTTCCATCCTCATTCTGTTCAGTAACTCCACTGATTCCCTCAAATTCCCGTTTTGGGAATAACCAGAAACCAAAGTATACCATGAAACAATGTCTTTGTGACTCGTCAAATCGAACAATTTCTGAGCAATCTTGATTCTCCCAAATTTACCATACAAGTTCAACAGAGAATTCATCACAGCAACATCACAATCAACCCCTGATTGAATGACACAAGCATGAACACAATACAGATGTCGAAGTTCAGACACTCCCGTGAGCAAACCCAACATGGTAACAGAATTAGGTTGAATCCCCTCTTTCTTCATCTCATTATACAGATAAAAGGCCATATAAATGTCTCCTGCACGTGAATAACATCCGATAATAGCAGACCAAGAAACGACATTTCTTTCAGTCATTGCATCGAAAACTTGACGAGCGTTATAAGTATCACCAAATTTTGAATAAAAACTAACAAGAGAAGAGGAGATGTAGGAATCTGAAGACCCGGTAACGAGTGCGTGCTGGTGAACTGAAAGACCATGAGGAAATAAGCCGAGATAAGTGCAAGCTTTGAGCAAACTAGGGAATGTGTAGGAGTCAGGAGAGGTTTTGTTTGTGAGCATGGATGAGTATGTTTTAAGGACATCTAAATGTGATCCTGCGGATGAGAGGAGGTTGATAATCTTGTTACATGATTTAGTGTTTGTAGGAAGAGAACTAGGTAAGTGAGATTTAAGGTTATTCATCAGAGTGATTTTTTGTTACCGTTTATTTGCCGCCAGAGTTTAAATCAATATAAGATGAACATTTGAATCAATTTAAGATGAACATATTAGAATGTGATTTAACTATTGCTTGTGTACACAGCTATCTATAGGTCGCATACAGCGAATGTTTATAGTTAAAAGCCCTAAAAGGCCTTAACAAACGAGCAAAAGGCCTCCTAGAACACCTGACTAATTGTCACACCTTCAAACACCCCAGAGATGTTCTGCGAAAGTGTAACCCGGCAGCACAGTGGTTCTGTGAATAAAACTTCACCCACCTGCACTTCAGCCTTATAAGTTAACACCTATACAAACAACCAACTCTTCAGGTTAACAGCAGAAGTCTTTTTGTCCTTCTTTCACTTCTCTAAACTTCTCAAATGCATCCCATAATACATTCAAACATCGCCATACTTTGCTAACAACAATCAGCCAACCAAGAACACTTAGAGCATGACACAATCACTTCATTTTATTGCATCAAAGGGAAGAAATACAAAACTTGCCCACTTAGGGACTTACACAAACTTTGTTCACCTTGAACCAAGCCTTAGCCTTACAAAAACTCTCATATTTTGAGTCTCTCACTCACATATGCAAGCCTGCCGAATTTTCCATGCCTTAGAACTTTTTTTATACAACAACTTTACTTGGCCAAACCGTGCACAACCGTTGTACACGCATGGGACAACCATCTGTCCCATGGAGCAATTCTGTAACCGCCAATAACTGTGCTAACTGGCAAGTTCTCTTCCAACTCGCGCCAATCTTCCAACACACGTTCTCTTGCAGTTAGGAACCGTCTCCCACGCTTATAAACTCCTTTATAACCGTTCCACTTCATCACGCATCATTGGCATGCTTGTGAAGCTCGTAACCAACTCGTAACCGTCACTTGAGCCGTATTGCACCACTGTTGTGCTTTACTGAATTCTGCCTCGCTTCAATGCTCAGCCCTCTTGGCCGTGCATGCTTATCACTATAAGCTTATGCACGAACAATCCTTATGCCTCAATCATCGAGGCCAGCTCCTTAAGCTCACTCTAGTTACTCATGCGTCATATATGCTTCACTTCGCCAATTAGCTTGACAATAGCAATGCAACTCTTGCATTACCAACTTGTTTGCACTGTCCAAGCTTTGGCCAGCCTTGAAATAATGCCATAGACCAACTCTTGGTTTATTCTACCTTCTTGCATCATCCTTGAGTTTGGGCCAACTCAATTCCACGGATATGCCTCAATGCCAACACCGCATGTTGCATCTGTCACTTTGGCCTCGTCTTGCCTTTCCCTCAATGAAGCCTCATTGTGTCGGCCAATAAGCTTCATTCATTAGACAAATGTCTTTACAGTGTAGCGCCACCTTTGCGCTTCACTGGCCCTGCAGGGTGCCATTATCTTAGTGCTTGACGGTCTATACAATATACCACTATTATGGCTATGCAATGCGCTATTATGGCTTTGCATTAGGCCATTATGGATGAATACTGACTTGGTCCGCAACACTGTAACGCGCAATCATTACACTTACTTGCCGGATCGGTCATAGACCTCCACCACCTAATCCGTTCAACGCCCTCGTTGAACGCGACCCAGTATGAACACCATACTTGTCTTAACTTCGCTTCATGTGCTTTCAGAACCTTTTCTGAAATTCGGCAGTACTCTCCTTGGCTAAACCCTAAGCCAATTTTCCACTTCCGATTGCAACCGCATCACTTAGCATTACTGCTTTGCCATTGATCTCATATACTTGAGCCACTTCTCGGCGTCTTGCACTACGCTTACGCTGCTACTCAAATCATGCATCAATACTCAAATGCAAACCTGAAATGCTTCCTATCCAACTCCCTTTAGGCCTGAATTTCGCATGAATCCTTTACGCCTAAGTGTACGCACAGAATGATTCTTCTTCAACTGATCACACCGATCACTGCCATAGTCTTTCGCCTCCCGACATTGCCTTTTGCATCTAACTCAACATGACAAGGACTCATAAACGACTTGGCTTCATTTTCAATCATTTTTGCCAGCACCTGCCTTGAACTGTAGTTCTCCATGCCCCTCATTAAGCATGTCACAAAGTGCATAGGGGTTCTCTTTGCATAAGACACCCGAATTCAACACTTCAAGCCTCGCCAAACTCTGATTATGCAAGTAACATTCAAGAACTCATTTCTCTGAATGTGGCCACTAAGTATAAACTCTTCATACTTATGCCCTCTTGCATACCCGAACTGGAATGGCAAGTATTCTTTGCTTAACTCGCTAAAACCAACACTATTGAGTTGCACAACCCATCTACGCAACTATGACTAACTATCTTTTGGACATAACATAGCTAACCCGTTATTTGTCCATGTGCCATGCCTTCAAATCCAATATGTATCCAAATACTTCTTTGAACTGCATTGCTTGTTGCCTGGAAAGTGTGTGTATTTCTCCAAGGCCATGAGTTCTACCCAACTCATGCTTGCTGATGAAATGATTTCTAACTTGCTGTATTGCTCGCACTGTCTCCGCCCATCTGTTTTCGTGCCATTTTGCAATTCCCAAACAACAACATCATTTTTGCATCAACTAGGACCTTTGTCCTATGCTTTGCTTATTATCTTTCGACTTGTCTTGTTGTTGCATACATTAGGCTAAGTATGCTACTGAAGCATCTCCCCATGAACTAGCTTTACATCGTAAATAAAGAGGCAAGACTTTATAAACGAAAACACCTTCATTCATTACTGCTCTTACATAACAAGACCATGTACCATTACATGATTGATCCACTTATCACTTTTGGAAAGCTAAAACTTTATTAACAAAGCAACTTGCTTACACCAAAGCAAAGTATATACAAACTTGAAGACCCAAATAAAAGTCTGTACAACCAAACTCTACACACAGAGTTTGCAACAACCGACAACTAAAGCTACATAAAACAAGGCTAGAAACACTCTTTTTTTGGCGTCAAAGTGTCGCCGATGGAGACAACAACACTTACTCTTGGTTTTAGCTTAGTTTCTTTTGTCGAAGTGAGCGACCACTTCGCTGCGAGGCCTCTTCCTCGAACTTTCACTTCGGCCTTCACGAGTCTTGATGGAATGATTCCCATAATCATCCCCAACCGACGCATTAAGTTGCGCCTTGAGTGGACAACTTCTAACGAAGTGTAAACCTTTGCAAATGAAACATCCCCTATACTTCCGGGCTGAAGGGAATTGAAAAAGCGGGGGTACAACAACCACACCCAATATTTCGCTTAGCAATCTGTATGGACAAACTCCAATATACTTTCTAGAGAATCAACTAGACAGACAGACTCAATCTAGACAAAAAGTATATCAAAGAGTTTATATCTCAATCTCTTTAATTGATATATACTCAAGCAAATAGAAATCTGCGAGTCTTTATCAAATACTAGATAGATAACTTGGATGGTACCAAAGACCAATATCCAAGTCTCAATCAATTTAAATCAACAACCAAAAGGTCGGATATTCTAATTTATTGAACAACGCACAACCTGTGATATTTCAATTATATAAACAAATATAATGCGGAAATAGAAATAACATAGACACCAGAATTTTGTTAACGAGGAAACCGCAAATGCAGAAAAACCTCGGGACCTAGTCCAGATTGAACACACTGTATTAAGCCGCTACAGACACTAGCCTACTCCAAATTAATTTCGGTCTGGACTGTAGTTGAACCCCAACCAATCTCACACTGATCCAAGGTACAGTTATGCTCCTACGTCTATGATCCCAGCAGGATGATACGTACTTGATTCCCTTAGCTGATCTCACCCACAACTAAGAGTTGCTACGACCCAAAGTCGAAGACTTTAATAAATAAATCTGTATCACACAGAAAAATCTACGGTAATAGATAAATCCGTATCCCACGAATATACCTACGAGTTTTGTTCCGTCTTTTGATAAATCAAGGCGAACAGGAACCAATCGATAACCCGGACTTATATTCCCGAAGAACAACCTAGTATTATCGATCACCTCACAATAATCTTAATCGGCGCAGTGAAAAAGGTATTGCGGAATCACAAACGATGGGACGAAGATGTTTGTGACTTCTTTTTATCTTGCCTATCGGAGATACAAATCTCAATCCAATTATTACAATTGTACTCGTATGATAAAAACATCAAGATCAGATCACACAACTATGAGAAAGTAGTATCGGTCTGGCTTCACAATCCCAATAAAGTATTTAAGTCGTTAACCTGGTTTAGAGAAGAAAACCCAAGGTTAAAGGAGAATCGACTCTAGCTTATACAACTAGTATCACACGTAAGATGTGGGGATTAGGTTTCCCAGTTGCTAGAGTTCTCCCTTATATAGTCTTTCAAATCAGGGTTTGCAATCAATGTTAGCTTGGTAACAAAGCATTCAATATTCACCGTCAGATGAAAACCTGATTAGATTCAAGCTAATATTTCTCAACCGTTAGATTGAAAAATTTAGCTTGTTATACACACATGAAATGCATATTTCTAGCCTTGTGTAACCGTACCCAAACATGTACATTTGTTGGTTCAACAACAGTTAACCAAAAGGTTAGCCATATGAGCAATTTCATATCAACCATATTCTTCTTCACCATAACTAGTCCAAATGACTCAAATGAACTAGTTAAAGAGTTGTTCAATTGCTTAGATCTTTATGTAACTACACAAGACACAATCGAAGCAAAAACGATTTGATTCACTTGAATCGGTTCATGAACTTTATAGCCACGGTTTGCAAAAGCATTCCTTAGTTTATTTAAACATGAGTTCAAGAACAATCGTTTTTAGATATAACCAACTCAAGTTCGCGGACTGGGTTCGCGGAAGGAATTCACAAACTCGAGCAGAAATTCTCGGGTCGAGAACTTCCGCCAGTTCGCGGACTTGGCTCACGCCACCATTCCGGTTCTCTTGATCAACAAAGTACACAAACTTTGATTCAAGGAATAAGGACTTATACATATATGTGTTTCCATAATAATGCTTATATCCTACCATGGTTATGTAATCTAAACTCTCATTTCAATCATTGAAACATTCTCAGAGGACGTTATATAGTTGTTATTCACAAACCATTTTTCGTCAGAGCAATTTTCAAAGTGATTGAAACATAACATGACTTTCGTCACTAGGTAAAGATGAATTCGGCTAAAGCGAAAGCTTACCAACACATATTTCGAGAAATAGATAGGCGAGATAAACCCGGCTCGAAATACCAAATGTGTATAATCTTAGTCTATATAGCAAAACAACTTTTGTCTCAAGATAGGAGATAAATAGACTTTTTAGTAATAGATAAGTTCAAGTCTCCACATACCTTTTAGTCGATGAAGTTCCACCGGTTCCTTGAGTAGTCCTTCGTCTTGTATGATGATTGCCATGGAGTTCTTGAGCTCAACTACACTTTCTATCCTAGTCTGAGACCTTAGCTATAGTATACTAGAAATCAAGACTTATAGTTTTGATCACTAACATTGACAAACATGCTTGAGATAGCAACGCATGCGATTTCGACCCAACAATGCTCTAACAATCTCCCCCTTTGTAAATTTTAGTGACAAAACTATCAATACATATGGAATACAAAAAATAAATAAATTAACTTTTGTAGCTCCTATTCCACATGGCTAATCTTCAACATTACTCAAAATCTTCGTCACTTCCAAGTACTCCAATGATCCCAAAGGTTGTAAGTTTAGCATCATCGTTGTTGAAAATCCGTAGCTATAACAACAAGAAAACAAGAGTTCTCAATCATTGTTATACAATGTCATAGTATCATTACACAACGTCAAAGTTCAATTGTATCACAACTTCAACAACAATACTATGGTGATATGTATCACTCCCCCTTAGTCAATACTCCATCTCACATGGAAACCACTCTCCCTTACATAATGATCTGAAAACCATATGTATTTGTAGTGTGAACTACATATTAATTCTCCCCCTTTTTGTCAATAAAATTGGCAAAGGCAAAAGAACGGGATCCTAATGAAATTTTCGAAAGAGAATTTCATGACCAAAAGAAACAAAACACATATCATCTTATTTAGATGCAATCATAAATCCGAAGCTAAATGCATTCATCAAGGAGTTTAAAGATACAAGATAACCCCTCAAATATTCCACTGCCGCACTCCCCACAAAGATTTGGCAATTAAGCACAAGTTCAATTAAGAACTCTCCCCCATAATATGTCATTCCCGAAAGAACAACAAGAGCGACCTTAATTTCAAGAGAAAAGAAGGATTTCTTTGGACATAACAAATCACATACAAGTATGAATTTGAATCCAAAATACTCAATTAAATTAACCATAAGAGAACCCATGATTAATTTAATCGGATATGCTCAACATAAGTGAACTTATGGAGACTCAAAAATACTCAATTAGATTAATCACAAGAGAACCCATAATTAATCTAATCGAAATACACAACCAAACTAATCACAAAAGTAATCAATTTAATTGGCCATACTCGACATAAGAGAATCTATGGAGCAATGACTAAGTTAATCATAAGAAAACAATCAACCCAGTTAAAAGTGCTCAAACATAAGAAAACTTACGGAGCCATAACTAAATAACCAAACAAGATGATTAATTTAGTTGATTATGCTCGACATAAAGTACCTTACGGAACAACAACAAAGTTAATCACAAAAATAATCAACTTGGTCGTTTAGTGCTCAACATAAGACACATTACAGAGCCTCACAGTAATACATAAAATATGGATCAGGGAAGATCAATTACTGCGGAATACATAAGGATTCATTCTATTTTCCATCATTATTTGCATAACGACATACAATAGACATAATCCTTGTAAACAAAAGATTTTAACCTATCTTCCATCAAAAATTGACAATATAGGCTTAACTATTGTATTTGTCAAAAGTCCATTCATTCTTTTATCAATACATGCATATCGACATACGAAATTAAGACTTTACTTTTGACAAGATATGGGATAATAACTGTTCATGGACGCAAACACACATATCCCATAACAATTTGCAATATATAAAACCATAAAGATTAATAATGCAAAAATCATCTTCCAAACAATTTTAGAATTTAAACAAATAAACCTAAAAACATGAAGATGAAAATGTTGGACATAGCTATGTGTAATCACAATAACGGCTATTCCAAACTCTAGTTATTCTTCTAAACAAAAACAAGAAAAATAGAAGATTTACTAGGGAAAACAAGCTAAAACAAAAACAGACTCCTATGACAAAGCCGGACACTAACTGAAGTCAAACAGACGGTTCAGGATCCTCATGAATCTTGAGGTTTTCGAGCTTGTGAGCGACAGCTTCCTCTGCCCCTTTGAAGAGAAGATCCTTGTTGGGAAGTTATTTAACACGAGTTTTTATGAGAACAAGGTCAGAATTAACCTTTTTCAACTCAGTTCTTACCACATCAAGACACTTCATTGTATCAACAAGTTGCGTTTTTGCATCCTCAAAGTTTTTTAGGAAGTCAAGAACTACATCAGACGAAATCTCTTCAACCTCCTCAATATCCGAAAAGGAATCGGAGATTGAGGAAAAGATCCTTCAACTTCAACAAAAGTTCCCTACTCTTTATCAAATTCAAAATATACCGCATTATCAACGAAGTCTTCAGGTAAATCCTATGAGCAGGAGGAAGAAGCCATTGATAATATAGAGCCTAGAGTGAAAAGTTCAACTCAATAGGATAGGTATATAAATAAGATTTGGGAGACTTAGGGTTTACATGAATGGTTTGAGAGAGGGCCCCAAAAACCGTACGTGTACCCGTAAGAAGAGGCTTCTCAAGGCTTTGCACGAAAAAGTCTACACTTTTATTTTTCAAAAAAAAGTTTGAAGACAAAGACAGAAAAAACTAATAAACAAGGAAGGATTCTTAAAGAATAATCATGTAAAGTGTTGACTAACTATCCATCTAAGAACGATAAGAAATTAGCTAGATAATCAGAGGCACTTTATCAGGAGTATACCTATTTAATTCTCACACAACTAGGATTTTTGTAGGTGAGATATCAACCTTGTGATTAAGATACACAAGTATGAGCCTTCAGCTCATTAAATGAACATTGTTTTTGTTTATCCTTCTTTTTTTGACAAACACTCATCCCAGAGATGTAAGGCACAACATGTTTAGCATATCTATCCGAAGGCTTTCTCGGAGGACTAAATCTAGGACCTCTTGCAACAGGTTCAAGAGAATCAGGATGGAAGGGATTCCATTTTCTAGACTTAGATTTACCAAAAACTGTCTTATAAACACATGGAATGCTTTCATTAGCAACACAAGAATTTATACTAGAACGCGCTTGAGCCGTGTGATGATTTCTAGGAAGAACATAATATTTATAAGGATTCTGGTATTCTGTGGACATGCGATTCACTGCATTAGTCGACTGACTATTTGTTCCATTGAGAGTGGAAAGAAGCAAATTGTGAATTTTAGAATTTTGTTTCCTACTGGAAAAATAATGGATAGCATAGTGATTCTTTTTCCCACAGAAGGTACTGGTTCGTGGAGGAGAAGCAATAATTGGCACCTGTTTTAACTTCATGGCCATATGAGAAGATTGTAAGTTATGTAAACTTTTTTTGGCACAATCTTCTTCCGGAGAACATTTCGCATGTACTGTAATTCATGAGAATTAGTTTGTACAGAAGAATTTCTCCTTAAGACAGAGTTTTCCTTTTCCAAGGATCTGCACTGTTCATGGGCTAGAGTAAGAGATGCTTCTAGTTTCTCTTTTTCGACACAAAGTCTGTTAAGATCTGATGAATGCGTCTCGATCAAATGTTTTTCTCTAACTGAGTTTTCCTTAATAATATCCTCAAGAACACTAATCTTTTCTCGCTGTAGAGTAGTTTCTTGGAGAAGTTTCTTAATATTGTTAGAGAATGACTCAATGATGTTATAGAGATCACATTCTCGATCAAGAGACTTTTCAAATTCATCAATAAGATGATCATGATCTTGAAGATCAATAGCCTCGGTAGAATTTTTTGAGATTCCGGTGAGCTCCATTTCAGCTTTTGCCATAGTGCCTAATGTCTCATCGGAGAGAGAGATGTCTACACATGGGACAACCTTTCTACCTCGGGATTCAGAAGAATCTGCTAAGGACTAATCCTTTGAGGTATTCCCAAGACATTTTGCATAGTTAAAAGCTTTAGAAGACATCTTGGTATGCGTAGATGCTAGAGATACTGTCCTCAGAATCAGATTGCCACAAACACAGACTTGTAAGGTCTTTTACACGTGTTTGCCTGCTCTGATACCAATTGAAAAAGCGGGGGTACAACAACCACACCCAATATTTCGCTTATCAATCTGTATGGACAATCTCCAATATACTTTTTAGAGAATCAACTAGACAGTCAGACTCAATCTAGACAAAAAGTATATCAAAGAGTTTATATCTCAATCTCTCGATTTGATATATACTCAAGCAAATAGAAATATGCGAGTCTTTATCAAATACTAGAGAGATAACTTGGATGGTACAAAAGACCAATATCCAAGTCTCAATCAATTTAAAATCAACAACTAAAAGGTCGGATATTCTAATTGATTGAACAACGCACAACCTGTGATATTTCAATTATATAAACAAATATAATGCGGAAATTGAAATAACAAAGACACCAGAATTTTGTTAACGAGGAAACCGCAAATGCAGAAAAACCTCGGGACCTAGTCCAAATTGAACACACACTGTATTAAGCCGCTACAGACACTAGCCTACTCCAAATTAACTTCCTGCAGGATCAGTTGAACCCCAACCAATCTCACACTGATCCAAGGTACAATTATGATCCTATGTCTCTGATCCCAGCAGGATGCTACGTACTTGATTCCCTTAGCTGATCTCACCCACAACTAAGAGTTGCTACGACCCAAAGTCGAAGACTTTAATAAACAAATCTGTATCACACAGAAAATTCTACGGTAATAGATAAATTCGTCTCCCACGAATATACCTATAAGTTTTGTTCCGTCTATTTATAAATCAAGGCGAACAGGAACCAATCGATAGCCCGGACTTATATTCCTGAAGAAGAGCCTAGTATTATCGGTTACCTCACAATAATCTTAATCGATGCAGCGAAAAAGGTATTGCGGAATCACAAACGATGGGATGAAGATGTTTGTAACTTCTTTTTATCTTGCCTATCGGAGATAAAATCTCAAACCAATTATTACAATTGTACTCGTATGATAAAAACAGCAAGATCAGATCACACAACTACGAGAAAGTAGTATCGGTCTGGCTTCACAATCCCAATGAATTCTTTAAGTCGTTAACCTGGTTTAGAGAAGAAAACCCAAGGTTAAAGGAGAATCGACTCTAGCTTATACAACTAGTATCACACGTAAGGTTTGGGGATTAGGTTTCCCAGTTGCTAGAGTTCTCCCTTATATAGTCTTTCAAATCCGGGTTTGCAATCAATGTTAGCTTGGTAACAAAGCATTCAATATTCACCGTTAGATGAAAACCTGATTAGATTCAAGCTAATATTTCTCAACCGTTAGATCGAAAAACTTAGCTTGTTATACACACATGAAATGCACGTTTCTAGGCTTGTGTAACCATACCCAAACATGTACATTTGTTTGTTCAACAACAGTTAACCAAAAGGTTAGCCATATGAGAAATTTCATATCAACCATATTCTTCTTCACCATAACTAGACCAAATGACTCAAATGAACTAGTTAGAGAGTTGTTCAATTGCTTATATCTTTATGTAACTACACAAGACACAATCGAAGCAAAAACGATTTGATTCACTCGAATCGGTTCATGAACTTTATAGCCACGGTTTACAAAAGCATTCCTTTGTTTATTTAAACATGAGTTCAAGAACAATCGTTTTTAGATATAACCAACTCAAGTTCGCGGACTTAAGTTCACGGAAGGAGTTCACAAACTCCAGCAGAAATTCTCGGGTCGAGAACTTCCGCCAGTTCGCGGACTTGGCTCACGTCACCATTCCGGTTCTCTTGATCAACAAAGTTCGTAAACTTTGGTTCAAGGAATAAGGACTTATACATATATGTGTTTCCACAACAATGCTTATATCCTACCATGGTTATGTAATCAAAACTCTCATTTCAATCATTGAAACATTCTCAGAGGACGTTATATAGTTGTTATTCACAAACCATTTTTCGTCAGAGCAATTTTCAAAGTGACTGAAACATAACATGACTTTCGTCACTAGGTAAAGATGAATTCGGCTAAAGAGAAAGCTTACCAACACATATTTCGAGAAATAGATAGGCGAGATAAACTCGGCTCGAAATACCAAATGTGTATAATCTTAGTCTATATAGCAAAACGACTTTTATCTCAAGATAGGAGATAAATAGACTTTTGAGTGATAGATAATTTCAAGTCTCCACATACTTTTTAGTCGATGAAGTTCTACCGTTTCCTTGAGTAGTCCTTCGTCTTGTATGATGATTTCCATGGAGTTCTTGAGCTCAACTACACTTTCTATTTTAGTCCGAGACCTTAGATATAGTAGACTAGAAATCAAGACTTATAGTTTTGATCACTAACATTGACAAACATGTTTGAGATAGCAACGCATGCGAGCTCGACCGAGCAATGCTCTAACAGGAATAGTTTATCTTCCTTTGGCTCATGCTTACGCTTACTGCCTACAGATTTTTCCTTCCTTTTGGCCTCACCTTCATAGCTTTGCACATCTTCAGTCTTTGTGCAACTAGTAAGCTCTCTTACCGCCTGAATAGTCATCTGGATACTCTGGATTTTGCGCCTCTTGAGTTCAGCAATCACACTCGAACTCGCGCCAGCCAGAAATTAGAACATCTAATCTTCTTCACTCATGCCACGTACTTCTTGCACCAATGCAAGGAAGTTTTCAGCATAGGCCTGTGGTGTACTTGTCATTTTTAGCCTACGCAAACTCTCTCTTGCATACCAAGCACCATTGCTTGGCCAGAACTGACATCTCAGTCCATCTTTCATGTCATTCCATGACATAGGATTGGCATAACCAGCAGCTTCATCATCTTGTTGTTAGACTTTATGTTGGTTTAGCAATAAATCAGGCTTAGCTTAAGTTAATCTAGGTTTAGTTCTAATCTAATCTGGACTAAGTATATGATGGATTAAGGAATGATTAGAGTTAAATCAAAGAATTTAGATTAGCATAATGTTGCTTAGGTGTCATGTTAACTAAGCATGACTCACCTAGTGAGGTGGCATCCAACTAATGATGGACATATTGGATGACACACAACTACTAATTGGATGATGACTAAGCCCTCTTCTAGCCTTTTTGCAATAAAAGAAAAAATATGGTTTTACTCCATCTCTAAGCAAGAGGAACTAGAAGTAGAAGCTAAGTCACTAAACCTTATTTAGTTTTGATATGCTTTTATTTCTTTCTATATAACATATATATTGTTGTGTAATATGTTGTTATGTAGCTCTTATTCATGTTGCCTAATTCGGAAATGACCTTGGAGTGATTGTACTTATTTATATAGTCATATTCATGTTGTATCCAAATCAGAACCAATAACATGATTAATTCTAGTTTCTAGGATGAATTAGTAGTTGTATATATATATGTGTTTTCTAGATTGTAGAATATGAGAATGCTAGGGTAATATATTTCAGCATATGGGTATTTATATAATCGTGTTTAAGTGAATTAAATGATGATTATGAAGCTGAAATTCCAATATTCTACTTCTATTTCCCCTAGTTATTTCATTTTCTTCAACTAGGGATATACAGAATTCAGTTTTGGTTTAGTTACCTAATGAAATTGTTCTTGTGTGTTCTTCGTGTGACTTCTGTTGCTGGTGTTTTGGTTGAATCAAGCACCATACAGAATGAGGTATAATAGATCCAGTATCATGTGGGATAACATGGATGTCCGTTGTAAACCACAGAATACACGACAAGTTTGTAAGGAAAGAGTCACAGAACTGTTACTCTAAAGCTGCGAAAGATTGAGGCTTGTGTGAGTTTGTGACACTCACTAGTCTCTTTGATCTAGACACCCTTGTTCAGGACACTGTTATCTTTTCTGCGGAGGGATTTATCTTGAAGGATACATATGTGAGGTAGAAATTTGTTGACCAGGATACAAAGGTCCACAATGATAGAGTTAAAGGATCATTTACCTAGAAGGATGGGTGTGATGAACCAAAGGAACATAGCCAAAACTGGGTGAAAGAAGTCTTCCATCTGCAAAAAGATGCGGAATAATTCCGTTCGCCTATTCATGAAGTTTTCTGATAGGTTGGAACCGCCGAACCGGATGCTGGATTTCTTGTGGGTGATACCATTGTGTTTGTTTGTGAAATCATCCATTGCTGCTCTTGTTTTGAGTTCTCAGATCAGGACAATTCTGAAAATGGGATGTCAGCCTTTCTTCTCACAAGGCAAAGGTAAAAACCGAAGAAATCCCAAACCTGCAGTGATAAAGTAAGAGATATTACAAGCTATTGAAAACTGCAGTCTAAGATCTTGTGAGAGAATATCAAGGGGTGGATATTTCATTATTAGTTTGAGGTTCTTCTAGAGTGGTTGTTGAAACTTCAATAAAAGAATTAAGTCCTGATGTTATCATCTGCCATAAATGACGGATAAGGTATACTCTGTAACACAGCTTTTCGGCGACTTTGATGCATATGGCGCATCTGGAACTGGGTCAATGGTGTGGCACTGTTAAGGAATGATTGGCATAATTAGCATATTATGTGTATGGAATGTGAAGGGATCGACTTACTTCTTTTGATGGATTAGGAGACGGTAATTTGACAGATTTGATTGGTCCATCATACTCGGGTAAAATACAAGTGTTCCTAGTATGCTTCCAAGCTGCTTCAAATGTAACATACAAGTTAAACATGTTCATTCATGGAGAGAACTGAAGTCTGTCTGGTTTTCTCGACCTGACAAGTGTAGTCCGCAGAAGTTACATTTATTGTACCTTTTGCTGGACAGTTTTGAATAAGCTGGTGTGAAAAAGCGGGGGTACAACAACCTCACCCAATATTTCGATTAGCAATCTGTATGGACTAACTCTAATATATTTTTAAGAGAATCAACTAGACAGTCAGACTCAATCTTAATAAAAAGTATTTCAAGGAGTTAATATCTCTATCTCTCGATTTGATCTTTACTCAAGCAAATGGAAATCTACGAGTCTTTATCAAATACTAGAGAGATAAACTTGGATGGTACCAAAGACCAATATCCAAGTGTTGGATATTCTAATTGATTGATCTTAACGCACAACCTGTGATATTTCAATTATATAACGAAATATAATGCGGAATAGAAATAACACAGACACCAGAAGTTTTGTTAACGAGGAAACCGCAAATGCAGAAAAACCCCGGGACCTAGTCCAGATTGAACAACACACTGTATTAAGCCGCTACAGACACTAGCCTACTGCAAACTAACTTCGGTCTAGATTGTAGTTGAACCCTAATCAATCTCACACTGATTCAAGGTACAGTTGCGCTCCTACGTCTCTGATCCTAGCAGGATACTACGCACTTGATTCCCTTAGCTGATCTCACCCACAACTAAGAGTTGCTACGACCCAAAGTCGAAGACTTTAATAAACAAATCTGTATCACACAGAAAAGTCTACGGTGATAGATAAATCTGTCTCCTACTCCTACAGATAAACCTATGAGTTTTGTTCCGTCTTTTGATAAATCAAGGTGAACAGGAATTAATTGATAACCCGGACTTATATTCCCGAAGAACAACCTAGTATTATCAATGTGAAAACTACAGCCACACCCATTTTTCAGATTTCCCCCGCTGTGAAACCCACCGACAAATAAGTTCAGGCGCGCACCCAATTTTGGCAAAAAAAATTCTCCCAAACCCATAATTTATAAAATTAGGTTTCCGTTTTTTTTTTTTTGTTCTTCCTCTTCGGTTCCTTTTCTACCGAGTCTGCTGGTTAGTTTGCCGGTGCTCAGGCCATGGCTTGTGTAGATGTTCAACCGAGAAGAAGAAGGAAGAGTGGAGTGAGTTTCTGTTGTTGTTGTTGTTGACGAGAAGCTCAGGGAAGAAAAGGGGATCTGAAATCGATTGAGTAAATGGGTTTTGATGGCTGTATTTGAGGAATCAGGAGCTCGAGATGGACAAGGAATTTTTTCTAGTGCCATTGAAGAAGTTCGGGTTGCATTGAACTCAAGAGAGCCAGGAAAGGAGGTTTTGTTTCATCATCGCTTTTCTCTGTCCGTACAGCTAGGAGATAGTGCTATTGATGATGATGACTGAGTGGTGAAGATTATGAATGATTGAGCAAGCCACATTGAATGGGGTTCTGGGTTTGTGTTAAATGTGTGAATGTTAACAGGGAAGAAGATTAAATGGTCATAGAAACCAACAAGACTCTCATATATCCCCACCACCGAATACACATACAAGGTGATCACAGAATTCTGAACCATCAAGTTCTTGAGTCAAGTGTTCCCGTTCTTTGAGATACGGAATGGAGGTTGAAACAATGGGTTTGAACCCGGAGACTATGGACTGGAAATGAGTTGGAGAATTAGGAAGAGAATGTGCTGTTGCTACCAATAGTCTGTGGCAGTCAATAGATGAGGAAGACAGTTGAATGAAGAAGATGACTTGATGTTTATAGATGCTAATGGAGATGGCGTTTTCTTCGGTATTACTCGCAGATGGAATTCAAGATACTCTCCCAAAATCGAAGATGTAGTCTCAAGAACAACTGATGCCATGGTTTCAGTAGCCGGTGGTTGAGAAGATTACATGGAACAAATAATTCATGAGGACCGATAATGGGTTTGACTAAAAATGGTGTTGGTTGGCAGAGATGGTTTAGATATGCATCTGATTTAGGTTAGGATTTGATTTCAAATTCAAGGAGAAATGACATCTACTGTTGATTTCAATGCTGTTGTGGTTCAAATAGGCAGGATTAATAAGAAAAAATGGATTATTTGGTAAAGCACGAGCCATGACAAAGTAAGCATGGACCTGGTCTGGCATATAGCAGTTTGATTTTCATTTTTGGCGAGTTTTCACAATGGTTTCTTAACCCTTTAAGGCCTTCATCCGCATCAAAAACACATCACAGCCGTTTATGGGAGAAACGTCGGTCAGCAAAGACGGTCAATCAAAAAGATACATCATCCATAGATCAATTATACCCTAATGACATTTGCTGCTGCGTAATTTGTCAAGCTTCACCATTTTGGCTATATACTTTTCCCGTAGAGCAAAGTTGCACTGATTCGTCAAATGAATATCGGCACCAACATTGATAAGTTACACACTAATTATCAGCTTCTAATATTGGTTCTTGTACTTTGAGATCAATATTCGTTGACAAGTTGCCCAAACAGTGATCCTTCCTCCGTCATTAACTTCAAGGATTCGTCATTACTTAAACTAAATAATCCATACTTAAAAGAAAATGGAGGTGTGAATAGTGATGGTTATGCATCTACCAAATTTGTAGGATCACTTGTTATGCATTCTCGAAATTGATTGCATAACACGTTCTACGGCTTTTTTCTTTTTGCATCACTTGTTATGCAGTATTGAAATCAACAAAAAATAAGGTTGCATAACTTATCACGCACCTACAATAATAGCTATATAACATGTTATGCAGTTGTGAAAATGGATGCATAACCTGTTATGCATCCAAAAATAATGACTGCATAATGCATTATGCATCGAGAAAATTGTTGCATAATCTTTTATGCATCGGGAAAATAGATGCATAATCTGATATGCATCCATAAATATGGATGCATACTGCATTATGCATCAATTTTTTATATACGCACTAAAATCAACCAAAACAATAGTCACATAACTTGTTATAGATGCACAATTTGTTATGCAATCAAGAAAATGGTTGCATAATTCGTTATGCATCTGTATAATGTGTTATGCATCGTTTTTGGTGGCTGCATAATGGTTATGTAGTCAATTTTCGAAATTTTGCCTAAAATGAAGATCACCTCCAATATTTTCGAAAAAACAAAAATTTGATATTGTTGTTTGTACTCGTTGCGTAGCTCTCTTAAAAAGATTTCCAACGATATAAAATTTGTAAAATTCCAAGGCGCGGATTTTTAGATATGTTATGTCCAAGTTGCGTTGCCAATTATACCCCTGATGCATAACCCGTCATGCAGATGCATAATCCGTCATGCAGACATTTTTAATAATTTCATATAATTATGGGTGTCACGGTACCCAAAATTAATTGTGGGCTTGACAATGAGAATATTATTTTTTTTGGGTCTCCCCCTAATTTTCCCATTATCAATCACCTCACAATAATCTAAATCGTATGGTAGCGAAACTAAATATTGTGGAATCACAAACGATGAGACGAAGATGTTTGTGATTTCTTTTTATCGTGCCCTATCGGAGATATAATCTCAAGTCAATTATTCAATTGAACTCGTACGATAGAAAATGGCAAGATCAGATCGCTCAAATACAAGAGAAGTAGTTTCGTCTGGCTTCATAATCCCAATGAAGTCTTTCATTCGTGGGGATATAATCTCAAGTCAATTATACAGGGTCTCGAGAAGAAACCTAAGGTTAATGGAGAATCGACTCTAGCAAAACCAACTAGTATCACACAGGAGGTGTGGGGATTAGTTTTTCTAGTTGCTAGAGTTCCCTTTATATAGTTTTCAAATCAGGGTTTGCAATCTAAGTTACCTTGGTAACAAAACATTCAATATTCACCGTTAGATGAAAAACCTGATTCAACCAAGCTAATATCTTTCAACCGTTAGATCGAAACTTAGCTTGTCACACACAAATGAAATGTATTCATTTAGGTTTGAGTAACCGTACCTAAACGTGTACACTTAGTTGGTTCACAAATAGTTAACCAATGGTTAGCCATATGCGCACTTTCATATTCACCGTATTCATCTTTCTCATAACTAGTTCAAATGACTCATAAGAACTAGTTCAAGAGTTGTTCAATTGCTTAGGTCTTTATTCATAGACACAATTGAAGCAAAATCGGTTTGATCCACTTGAATCAATTCATGAACAATATAGCCACGATTTGGAAAGATTGCATTCCTTTTAATTTATTGTTTTAAGCTCATGAACTACCGATTTGAGAATTAGCCAGCTTGGGTACGCGTACGGGTATGCGTACCTTAGCTACCGGATTTGAGTTGGCTTTGGTTTCCAAACTTAGCAGAATTTTTCGGGTAGAAAAGTTCCGCCAGTACGCATACGGGTACGCGTACCTAAGGTGACTGGTTTATGAGTTCGTAAACTCCAAACTCAGCAGAATTTTCCGGGAGGAAAAGTTCTGCCAGTACTCTTACGGGTACGCGTACCCAATCTGTCTCCTTCACCAATATCGTATGCACACATATTCACACACTTGGTTTCCGGTACATGTATTTATACACTAATGTGCGAACACACTATATATGCTTATATCCATAGTTGGTAATCTCAACTCTACATTTCAATCATTGAAACATTCTTTTATAATGTTATAACAATCGTTATTCACAACTATCGTCATCAAAGCTATTTTCAAGATTGAAACGTCATCATGACTTTCGTCATGGGTAAAGATGAAAATGGTTAAAGCGAAAGCTCACCAACACATATTTCGAGAAAAAGATACGCGAGTAAACTCGGCTCAAAATAGCAAATGTGTATGTATGAAAACTATCATACTTATACGACTATTGTCTCAAGAGTAGGAGATAGAATAGACTTCTTAGTGATAGATAAGTTCAAGTCTCCACATACCTTTTTGTCGGATGAAGTTCCACTTGTTCCTCGAGTAGTTCTTCGTCTTCGTAAGATGATCGCCATGGAGTCTGGAGCTCAACTACACTTAACTATCCTAGACCGAGACTTAGTCATAAGTAAACTAGAAATCAAGACATATAGTTTTGATCACTTATATTGACAAACATTCTTGAGATAGCAACGCATGCGAGTTCGACCGAGCAGTGCTCTAACAATCTCCCTGTCAATTTTAGTGACAAAACTATCAATACATATGGATTACAAAATAGATAAAACTTTGTAGATTCTCGTCCACATGCTTGATCTCCTTGGTGCTTCAACATTACTCAAAAACTTCGTCTTTTCCAAGTACTCCCATGATTCCATAGATGTTCAATTTAGCATCATAGTTGTTGAAGTCCCGTAGCCATAACAATGAGAAAACAAAAGCTCTCGATCATTGTTATACAGTGTCATAGTATTATTACACAACATCAAAGTTCTCATATCACAACTTTGACAACAATACTATGGTGATATGTATTACTCCCCTTAGTCAATACTTCGCCTCAACACGAAAACCACTCCCCCTTACATAATGATCCGAGAACCATATGTATTTGTAGTGTGAACTACATATTAATTCTCCCCCTTTTTGTCAATAAAATTGGCAAAGGTACGAAAACGGGATCCTAATGAAATTTCCATGGATACACTTCAATACCAAAGGAAAGTATATATCAACTTCGTTTAGATGCAATCATAAAGCCGAAACTAAATGCATTCATCACTGAGTTTATAAAGATACAAGATAACTCCTTAAATATTCCAAAGCCGCACTCCCCATAAAGATATGGCAATTAAGCACAAGTTCAAAAGAACTCTCCCCCATTTGATGTCATTCCCGAAAGAACAACAAGAGCGACCTTACTTTTACGAGAAAAGAAGGATTTCTTTGGACACTAAAAACCATAAAATGATTTTGTATCCAAAATTCTCAATTAGACTAACCACAAGAGGACCCATGATTAATTTAATCGGAATACACAACCAAAATAACCACAAACGAATCTATGATTAGTCTAGTTGGAAGTGCTCACACAAGAAGACTTATGGAGCCGCACAGTATATACATCAAATATGGATCAGGGAAGATCAATACTGCGGAATATACAAGGATTCATTCTATTTTCCATCAATATTTGCACAATGACATATAATAGACATAATCCTTGTAAACAAAAGATCCTATCTTCCATCAATAAATGACATAATAGGCTTAACTTTTGTTTGTCAAAAGTTCATCCATCTTGTATCAATACATGCATATCGACATATAACCGAGATAACTTTTGACATCGTATGGGACAATAATAGTTCACGGACGCAAACACACATATCCCATAACATATTGCAATATATAAAACCATAAAGATTAATACTGCAAAAATCATCTTCCAAACAAACTTTTTAGAATTTAAACAAATAAACCTAAAAACATGAAGATGAAAACGTTGGACATAGCTATGTGTACTCACAATAATGGTTATTCCAAACCCTAGTTATCCTTCTTAAACAAAAACAAGAATGAAATTCTTTTAAGAAGTTTCCTAGACAAATAGAATAAAACATCTACCCAAGACGTGCAATAAGATTTTGAACACAAACAAGTTCCTCATTGGCTTCCTTCAACTTGTTCCTTACGAACTCGAGATTCCTTTTAGCGACCACGAACTGTTCTTTTAGGACTTTAAAATCCTGAAGAAGATTTCCAAATAGTTGTTGTGACAATTGAACTGGTTGCTTGTATACATGATCAATTGCATGATAGCAATTTATAAGAACATGGTTCTCATAAAACTTAGCAAACTTGTCATTCTCAACTTCCTTGTTGCACCCTTTCATAGTTTGCACCATTATTTCTTAGGAGACTATTTCCGTTACCGAACTAGTACATACCAAGAAAAGCTTTATGATATATATACATATAGAAAAACCCTAAGGGTTCATGAATAGAATTCGGTAATGGGCCAGGTACGCAAACGTTCACAGTTATGAACCAGGGTTCAAAACCTGTCTAGGTAAAGGGGTCTTATAAAAGACTTTGACAAGGATGTTTAGATCAAAAGAAGGAGTACTGAAAAGTTCAGCGTTTCAACAAGTCATGGTTTTCTCAAGAGTTCTTATGGATCAACTATGCTTCATTATGAAGAGAAGGCTAGAGTAGAATTCTTACTTAGAAAGAATTAATTTAAAGAATCAAACGAAAAATACAACAACCATTTTTGTCAAGACGAGTTGCATCTTGACTTCTATGTGCATCCTCACAGGATTGGAATGAGAATGCACAGTAAAACTGGTCAAGTTATAGACAGAGCATGTAGCTCATCATCGTTTTCCTTCTCTGAATCACAAAGAGAAATAGCAGGATTAATCTCAAAGGAATTACTACAAGGAGAACAAGACATACCCGAAGATGTTTTCTTCCTTAATTTTTTGATTTTTCACTTGAGATTATTCACACTAGTTCTTAAATCTGAGGCATGATTGTTGATGTTAATGTGATCGAAATCTGATACTTTGGTCACAGCGCAATCCTTGCCAATAGAAGATATTCCTTTCTTAATTGAACCATTCTTTTTCCTTTGACGTCTTTTTCTTTTTACTGGAACATCAAAAGTCTTAGTAGTCAATGTGACATTCTTTCCCCTATGATCATAGATGGAGTTCGTGTCATACATATTTAAAAAGGACTTTTCACAGTACTCTTCTGGATTTGAGACCTTGATGTTCTCAGTACGGAGAGAAATAGTTTTGATTACTTCCTTTAACATCCATATGAGAATTTTATGAAGTTTTTTATTCCTTATCCGAAAACGACATTTCCGTTCAACATGACCCTCCTTTCCACAATAGTAGCAGTTGAAGGTAGTGTTTTTAACGGTTTTCCTAAGCATTGTCTTCTAAGAATGACTATCTTTGTTTACAAGAACATCAGATGTAATAGGTGAATCTTCACATAACAAGTTGTTATTACCCCTGACAAAATTGATCTTCCCAGTATTTGGAGCGTCTATTCCTTTATAGCCCAGACCACGTGTATCACGATGTTCATTACATGCTCCTAACATGGAAGATAATTTTGTAGTGCTAGTGTTGAATCTCTTCAGATTCTCTTAGTGATTTTACCTTGCTGACAGCTGTAGATAGATCATCCTTCAATTGTTTTTCCTTGGCAAGAAAAGGACATTCTCTGTCGTTAAAGTATTTCCGTTGAGAGTCATACATTCCCTCAGATTCAGCAAGTCTTTCTTTCAACACACAGAAACTCTTCTGAAGTTTTTCACATTCAGCAATCTTTGAATGGACTTCTTCATCTCTATCTTTAAGGATTGATTGTAAGATTTTATAACCACTATCATATCCTTTAAAGAGTTTTTTTAAGTTTCCTGTTTTCACGACAGAGAGGAAACAGATATTCTGTCAGGTAGGCAGTAGATCCCTTCTTTTTTATGATATCATCAAAGAGTGTGATATATTGTGAGACTTCTTCATCAATACTTGATCCCTCGTATAAGTCACTTTCATCCAAAACTTCATCCAGTTGTACATCTAGGCGTTTTTCCCAGTTGACACCGGTTTCTGACAGAGGGGAAGATAAGAGAGAATTCTTGAAAGTCTCAGAACTCTGAGCAGTATTAAAAGGATTTTGATCTGGTTTTGCGAAGTCAGCGATATTACTACTGTCCATAGAGTCAGATCGCTACAAACACAGACTTTTAAGGTCTTTGAACGTGTTTGCCTGCTCTGATACCAATTGAAAAAGCGGGGGGAACAACAACCTCACCCAATATTTCGATTAGCAATCTGTATGGACTAACTCTAATATACTTTTAAGAGAATCAACTAGACAGTCAGACTCAATCTTAATGAAAAGTATATCAAGGAGTTAATATCTCTATCTCTCGATTTGATCTTTACTCAAGCAAATGGAAATCTACGAGTCTTTATCAAATACTAGAGAGATAAACTTGGATGGTACCAAAGACCAATATCCAAGTGTTAATCAATGTAAATCAACAACCAAAGGTTGGATATTCTAATTGATTGATCTTAACGCACAACCTGTGATATTTCAATTATATAACGAAATATAATGCAGAATAGAAATAACACAGACACCAGAAGTTTTGTTAACGAGGAAACCGCAAATGCAGAAAAACCCCGGGACCTAGTCCAGATTGAACACCACACTGTATTAAGCCGCTATATACACTAGCCTACTACAAACTAACTTCGGTCTGGACTGTAGTTGAACCCTAATCAATCTCACCCTGATTCAAGGTACAGTTGCGCTCCTTACGTCTCTGATCCCAGTTGGATACTACACACTTGATTCCCTTAGCCGATCTCACCCACAACTAAGAGTTTCTACGACCCAAAGTCGAAGACTTCAATGAACAAATCTGTATCACACAGAAAAGTCTACGATAATAGATAAATCTGTCTCCCACAGATAAACCTATGAGTTTTTGTTCCGTCTTTTGATAAATCAAGGTGAATACGAACTAATTGATAACCCGGACTTATATTCCCGAAGAACAACCTAGTATTATTAATCACCTCACAATAATCTAAATCTTATGGTAGCGAAACTAAATATTGTGGAATCACAAACGATGAGACGAAGATGTTTGTGATTTCTTTTTATCTTGCCCTATCGGAGATATAATCTCAAGTCAATTATTCAATTGAACACGTACGATAGAAAATGGCAAGATCAGATCGCTCAACTACAAGAGAAGTATTTTCGTCTGGCTTCACAATCCCAATGAAGTCTTTCAGTCGTGGGGATATAATCTCAAGTCAAATATACAGGGTCTCGAGAAGAAACCTAAGGTTAATGGAGAATCGACTCTAGCAAAACCAACTAGTATCACACAGGAGGTGTGGGGATTAGTTTTTCCAGTTGCTAGAGTTCCCCTTATATAGTTTTCAAATCAGGGTTTGCAATCTAAGTTACCTTGGTAACAAAACATTCAATATTCACCGTTAGATGAAAAACCTGATTCAACCAAGCTAATATTTTTCAACCGGTAGATCGAAACTTAGCTTGTCACACACAAATGAAATGTATTCATTTAGGTTTGAGTAACCGTACCTAAACATGTACACTTAGTTGGTTCACAAATAGTTAACCAATGGTTAGCCATATGAGCACTTTCATATTAACCGTATTCATCTTTCTCACAACTAGTTCAAATGACTCATAAGAAGTAGTTCAAGACACAATTGAAGCAAAATCGGTTTGATCCACTTGAATCAATTCATGAACAATATAGCCACGGTTTGCAAAGATTGCATTCCTTATAATTTATTGTTTTAAGCTCATGAACTACCGATTTGAGAATTAACCAGCTTGGGTACGCATACGGGTATGCGTACCTTAGCTACCGGATTTGAGTTGGCTTTGGTTTCCAAACTCAGCAGAATTTTTCGGGTAGAAAAGTTCCGCCAATACGCGTACCTAAGGTGACTGGTTTATGAGTTCGTAAACTCCAAACTCAGCAGAATTTTTCGGGAGGAAAAGTTCCGCCAGTACGCGTACCCAACCTGTCTCTTTCACCAATACCGTATGCACACATATGCACACACTTGGTTTCCGGTACATGGATTTTTACACTAATGTGCGAACACACTAAATATGCTTATATCCATAGTTGGTAATCTCAACTCTACATTTCAATCATTGAAACTTTCTTCTATAATGTTATAACAATCGTTATTCACTAGTTTCGTCATCAAACCTATTTTCAAGATTGAAAAGTCATCATGACTTTCGTCACGGGTAAAGATGAAAATGGTTAAAGTGAAAGCTCACCAACACATATTTTGAGAAAAAGATACGCGAGTAAACTCGGCTCGAAATAACAAATGTGTATGTATGAAAACTATCATACTTATACGACTATTGTCTCAAGAGTAGGAGATAGAATAGACTTTTGAGTGACAGATAAGTTCAAGTCTCCATATACCTTTTTGTTGAATGAAGTTCCACTTGTTCCTCGAGTAGTTCTTCGTCTTCGTAAGATGATCACCATGGAGTCTGGAGCTCAACTACACTTAACTATCCTAGACCGAGACTTAGTCATAAGTAAACTAGAAATCAAGACATATAGTTTTGATCACTAATATTGACAAACATGCTTGAGATAGCAACGCATGCGAGTTCGACCGAGTAGTGATCTAACATGGTGTATTGGTGTTTGTGGAGGCATCATCAAATGATCTATTTACATGTTGAGAAATTATGCTCTGGTACCTCCTTCTTGGTTTGAGATTGAAGACTCAGTAGAAAATGTGTAATCAGAATCGAGGGAAGCTGCTCCCGCTCGTGATTAGCAGTCCCGTAATGCACACTTTAAATAGTGGGAGGCTGCACATTAGTTGGAGAGAGTTGGTTAGAGTATTACTTGAAGCATGGTTCTGCACTTACATTACCATGGTTAGGCATATTAACAGAGTATCGATCCGGGAGTTCACTCTATATGAGATCTATGAAAGCTACTTTCGGGCTGAGAAGATATTGCTAATTGCCTCTTGCGGAGTTCCGAATTGGCCGCCAAAATATTGCTGCTCTGTCAAAGCATCAACTATCCACAAAGAATTTTCAGTGGGAGGCAGTTTCTTGATTACAGAAAATGTTTGGTGTGTGATGGTTCATATGGCTGGTTAGCTAGCAAGTTCAATCGAATTTGATGTTTGGAGCTGTTCTACACATAGCAACAGACCGGGTCAACATTTTTTATCTGTTGGCAAGGGATAGTTGTTGGGAGTGTGATTACTCCTGGTGTATTACCTTCTGCTAGATATCAACATGCAATAATTCTGTAAATGCGCGGCTCATGTTTACGAAGTGCACTTGGTGATGGTCTGTCATTTAATGACCTCTTTTCACCGGAAAAGTTATATGCTACATCACATACATGTGATCTGGTAGTTCCAGTTCAACATTTGAGATTACAAGTTGAGATGATTCACAACACTTCAGTAATGAAAGCAATTGGAGTTATTGGTTTACCACTTTACTAATATGTTATGGAGGTTGAGCACTTACATGGACAAGCTGATTAGATGTTGAAGAACCTTCTCACTGTGCTTTTCTCACCTTCAAAGGTATTTCAGATACAATCACGTTCAAGGTATGTTCTCCTTTCCAGTGCGGATTTGAACTTCATAGTGTACTAGTTCTTTGTATCTATGGCGTTTGATTTTCAGTTTTCTGAAAATTATAATTGTAAACAATCTGTACCTTTTATTACTCGACAAGTATTGCCAAAGTGATGCTTTGAGAGTAATGAAAGTGCATAATGAGAATAAACATGTGGTTGTTGTGGGTTGCTTGTGATTCATTTTGGAATTTATGATTTTGAATTCACCCAAAGGTGGTTTATGCTTATAAAGTCTTGAATGACTTCCGTCTCAAATAGTGACAACTTTTCTGTTGGACCCAAAGGTCTTAATGGTTTTGTTGGTTACTTGGTATGAGATGTTAATCTTAAACTTTTGTGAGACTCATGTATGTCGTATTTTTGCTCAAAGGTGAGTTGCGATGATACCGAGTCATGTTCCGAGTTTAGGATGTTTATGTTTGTTTATTAATAAGCTATCTATTTCGTTTGTATGTATAGTTGTTTAAGTAACAATAAGCATGTATATTGTGGTTTGATGGCGATTCATTTCAGATATTTTAGTGTGAATTTACCCAAAGGTAATTCATATTGGTCATAATATTTGAAATGAGTCATACTTCATACATTATTTTGCCGTGTGTAAAAGTTTTTACTTGGCAATTTTAGATTCATGTATCACGGGTTTACCCAAAGGTAAATTTGTGATGGTAATGAATTGTTCTAAACTTATAAGGCCTATTCCTATGCACATGCCAAAAAAATGGTGTTTGGCATACCAGGTGGCATGGCAAACCATTTGCTCCACTATGGGAAAACCAATAAGCGACGGACTTTCTAGCGAGCGATATTCACAATATCGCTGACGATAATGACTTTATCGCCGGATATAATAATTATATCGCGAGCGCTATTAACTCTAGCGCCAACGACTAGTTCTTCATCGCTATAAATAAGTAACTTTCAAACTCAAAACTTACCCCAAATTTTTTACACGGAAAATTTCTCTTCTTCTCAATCTATTCTCTATTTCTCAATCTAATTTATTTCTTCTATTTTCTCCAAATGGCACAATTAACCCAACTTGATTCAGCAACGCAACTTGATTTTTCTGGAGTAGTGCTTGAAGGTGCCGTTGAGAAGATATGTGATAGATTTAAAGAAATAAGTAAGAAGCAAAGAAGTCTCCAAGTTTTGGATATCAACCAAGTCAAAACTGCGACTAAGAGAAGGCAAAG
Organism: Papaver armeniacum; assembly: GCA_023531295.1. Classification (NCBI taxonomy): domain Eukaryota; kingdom Viridiplantae; phylum Streptophyta; class Magnoliopsida; order Ranunculales; family Papaveraceae; genus Papaver; species Papaver armeniacum. The sequence continues at coordinate 29,518 of JAJJWW010001888.1, read as the reverse complement.
AAAGGTTAAAGGCAAGGAAAATCAAGGCAAAAAAAATTTGAAGCCAAAGAAGAAGATAAACAAAGGAGACTCCGTTCATGAGCGCATTGATTGGAAATTTGGTGAAATGAAGAAGATTAACAAGATGAAGAACATTGTCCCCAATTTTTATTTTTAAAGTCTAGTTATATTTATTTTGGAACTTATATTGTCTAGTTTTTATGTCTTGTAAAAATTACTATTAAGAAATTTGAATTTGAAGTTTGAATTTTGAATTTGAAAATTTGAGTATTGTTGAAAATTAAGCTTAATTCTATTCGTAATCCAATCTTGAACTTTAATTAGAGTTAAAATATTAAAACTTTTAGGACATGATTAAGAAATTTTACAAATAACTTTTACCACATATAAATTGGACAATATCTGGGCAAGCAACTTAAAATCTCGAAACAACTTCCATATTCGAAGTCATGTTCGTAGATGCGACGATATTCCGCACGACACCTTTGTTTAAGTTCCAAATAGGTTTCACCACTCCTTAGATTTGGACCTTCTTGCTGATAAAACAAGATACTTAGTAACATCACGACTGATTATAGTGAAGCGATTACTCAACCCTTTAACATCACGTTGGTTGGGGTTCATTGTTTGTTCTTTAAATATGCTCAAAACCCTATCCCAGAAAATAACTTGACGAGATTCTTCTTCGAATAAAGTCTCAATACAATGAACATAACTTTTGCAAATACATTCATCTTCCGCAATTGTAAATTTTAGTACTCTTCTCCTAATTTGAACTCTTTGATTTTCCGCAGCATGTTGGTTTGCTATGAAATCAGCCATGCTCGCATTATCAGCCATGCTCTATGAGGAATTAGAAGAACAAAAAATAATTGGAGATTGAGAAATTCTAGAGAGATTTAGAAATTCTGGTGTGAGCAGTGTAGTCAAAATCGCTCTCCAAGGCCGATTACTCGCCGAGTAATCGCTATAGGCTATGTGACCGAGGCGATTTTAGTTTCCAAGCCATTTCCGATTTTTAGCCATTAAGGCGGTCGATTTTGCCGATTTGGACCGATTATTGAGCAAAACGAGTTAACGATTTTTCCGAGTTGGCCTTATATGTAATAAATACGTTTGATATAACAATATTACACACTTAATTACATGATAGTATTAAAATATTAATTTTAACTAGGAACAAATCATAAGTTATGAACAACAATATATAAGTCTTTAAATAAACATATTCCAAGTATTAGACCGAGTTTTGGCGATTTCCAAGTCCGAACTAATTGCTCCTCGCTCCAAGCTCCCCAGCCGAGTAGGACCGAGGAACGATTTCGACTACTTTGGATGTGAGTTAAAATGTGATTGAAATCAGGTATTTATAGGGGGGGAAATGGTAGCCGTTAGATGAAGAGCTGATAAGCGACTATCATAGAAGCGAGCGACAGCTTGACTGTCGCTGTCGATTTAATGACCATCGAGAGATTAATTGACCATCAAAAAACATATTGGCGACCCCATAGAGACTCTATCGCTCGATGGAAACTCATGACTATCCCTTGTGTATGCCTATATGCTTAAAAATTCGGGGAAAACATATTGGCATATGAGTTTGGCAGTTTGGCATACCCATAGTGGGTGCATATATGCCAAATATCATGTTTTGGCATGTGCATAGGAATAGGCCTAAATGTGTATGATTTTATACTATAAACGAATGTTATGGAACCAAAGTAGGGACCATCTTCCGAAAGAGATGATAAACTCTACTTCCTAAAAGAGATTTTTAACAAGTAGTTCATATCATCTAAAATAGAGATATATAGTTGTTGATATTATAAGCAATTCATACTATCTGAACAAAGAATGATAAAATATGAACGATTGCGGAATTCTAATGAACAGTGGGAGTGTGATAGTTTTTTGTTTTATTATCATTTAACACTTGTTCTTGTTTATATTTTATTGAGAACACTACAGAAAGTCGACATAGATCATATTAAGCACAAGAAGTCGACACAGCTCATATTGAGCACAGAAAGTCTCTTCGGAGACGGCTTGCGGTAGTCTCTTAACAAAGACATTGGCAGATCTCACTTGAGATCATAAGAACTTGTTGTAGTCTCTTACTGGAGACATTATCAGATCTCTTTTTCCGTAGTCTTTTAATCAAGATATTGGTGTATAAGTCTATTGAGATCATAAAGAACTTGCGGTAGTCTCTTAACAGAGACATTGGCAGATCTCAGTAGAGATCATAAAGAACTTGTGGTAGTCTCTTAACAGAGACATTGGAAGATCTCAGTTGAGATCATAAAGAACTTGTTATAGCCTCTTACCGGAGGCATTAGCAGATCTCAGTTGAGATCGTAAGATATTTGTTGAAATCTCTTAACAAAGATAAATGATTATTTCGAGACAAAAGAAGTCATTTGAATAAGATATAAAGAAGTTCTCGAAAAGAGATAGAATCTCAGTTGTAATAATAAAGATAAATAAGTCTCTTAAATGAGACATTGGCAGATCTTTTGAGATCATGGGAAAATCTCAAGAATAAGATATAATGATCTCAGCTTGATGTCCTTTCAAATATCGTTTAGAATCTTCAATATCTAATGTTTAAGGTTTTTTGTTGTAAAGATCAGTTGTATAAAGTTAAGCTTAGGATTGTTGTACGTCTTAGTTTTTCTGATTATGAAAATGGCGTATGCATCTTCTAAATGGTGTGTAGGTCTTCATTGTCGAATGCTAGCGTACATTATCTTAAGCCTGCAGTTTCTGGTAAAGAATTTATTGCTAACCAAAGTGAAAGATGTTAGACTTTATGTTGGTTTAGCAACAAATCAGGCTTAGCTTAAGTTAATCTAGGTTTAGTTATAATCTAATCTGGACTAAGTATATGATGGATTAAGGAATGATTAGAGTTAAATCAAGGAATTTAGATTAGCATAATGTAGGACCAGAATATCGCGACAGCAATACTTCGCGAGATTAATAAACGACCGCGTCGCGAAGGAGTCGCATGGAGGTAAATAAATGACGTAATAGATGACGACAGTTAGAACATGAGGAAAGTGTGAAGACTTGGCGAGATTTAAGAGTGTCGCGAAGGCAAACAATTGTACATTCGCGAGCATTCGCGAGACGTTTCCGAAAATAAGGGATAGTATAGCTGTCATCCACTATGTAATACCCTATATAAAGGGTCGAGTAAGTCTGTTGAGAGAGAGGTCTTTTTGAATTGTGAAACAAGTCATTAGGAGAGAAAAAGTTAAGAGTGATTGTAATTTCTTTAGCTTTGTTCTACATTTCTTTGTAAATCTTTCAAGAAAACAATTAATAAACATATCATTCTTCATCTTCAAATGAGTTGATTTAGCAGATTTGAGTGAGGGGTGTAGTGTGGGAAATCCTGCAACTACATATGCGCTAGAAACAGGATTGAAGAAGATTAACCTTGTGAATTGGAGGAATTAGGAGCAACAAGAAAGAAATCTTTAATAATTTTTAACGAAATTAAGAAATGGCTAGGAGAAAGAATGCATCAGAACAACCAACAATCATAAGGAGAAGTGGAAGATTAATAAGAGAAAGAAGAAATGAAGTAGGTGAACCATCAAGGATAGATGCAAGAAATGGAGAAGAAGATCCAATTCAACCCTCAACACAACCACCAATTCAACCCTCAACACAACCACCAATTCAACCCTCAACACAACCACCAATTCAACCATCAACACAACCACCAATTCAACCAAAGACTAAACAAGAGTAATCGATTATGATAGAGTGAGCGTGCATACATGGAGATCAGATTCTACGGAAGAAAGAGAAGAAATACAACAATTGATGAATGATAGACGGAAGAGAGAAATCGAGAAGAGATGGGAGAAACAATTCGTGGAAACGAAGAAATCGCGGCATTAGAAGCGCCGAGACGGACAATACACGAAGAAAGGCGGTTAGAAGCGTAAGAACGCGCGAACTCGACAAGGCAAAACCACGAGTTGAGGATGGAAAATAGGAGGATGGAAAATAGAAATTTGAGAAGTAATAACAGATCGAGATCGATGAAGAGTAGAGAAAATGAAAGAAGAGTATTACCTGCAGAAAACATTAATGAGGAAAATTTGGAAAGAGAGTTAAATCAGGGCGAAGAAGGTCGCGAGGAGAGAGAATTGATAGAAAATCGTTATATTTTGGTGAATAATCACGATGATGGAAATCAAGAAGATAGACGACCTCGAAGACAGGGTAACCCAATTAATGAAGAAAATCGGGGAAGAAAGAAGAAGAACTCTACATGGGAGAGAAACACAAAGGAAACAAAAGGAAATTGAAGATGATATTGAAAAGCACTATACCGAACAAGCACGTCTAACCCGCGAGAGAGAAAGATTGAGAGCAGAAATGGAAAATCGAGAATTGGAAGAGGCGATTCGGCAAAATAATCATGACAATAGAGAGAGGAGGCGTGAGAGAGATCGCAACAATGGAGATATCGATAAAGAATATGAAAGAATACAAAAAAGTAGACACGAACGGAGAAGGAGGGAAGTAGAGTTAAAGCGACCAGTAGATTCAAATTCTGAGGCAAATGAACAAATTCTGCGAGAATTGGCGAGAGATGAGAGGAATATTGAACAGGAGAAGAGAAGGGGGAAGAAGACAGGTTAGATGAAGCTATCGGCGAGGTGCAAAAATCCTTTTACATTAGAAGTGAAGTTAGGAGGAATACCCCAAAATGCAACTTACCAAATAAGTAACTTGACATTTTTGATGGATCCACTTGTGCGGACAACACATCAAGGCTTATGTGAGATGTATGCTACAATGGGAAAACCATGATGCTATATTATGCAAATACTTTGCGTCAAGTTTAACAGAGAAGCATTGAAATGGTTTGAGGGTTTACCAAGGAATACGATTACATCATTAAATCATTTACAGGCTATATTCTTGGGAGCGTATATAAGTAACAACTCTTCGCGACCTGGCATTGAAGATGTATTTGGACTAAAACAAAGGGTGGGAGAGAGTTTGAGACATTTAACTGTCAGATGGAAGACGATGTGCAGCGAGATGGCCGGTAGAGTAGATGAAAGATACCTCATACTTGTCATTCATAAATGCTATGTTCGCAACCAATCTACATGTATGTTCGGGTTTTCAGTCAAGAATACAATTACAATGACCGAATTACGAGAACTCCAGAAGAATATATCGCTTTAGAAGAAAGACGAACGAGATGGAATCTTATCCGGGGCGAACACAAATTCTAGCGTCGCGAATGGAAGTTTATTACCTCAATTAGTACACACAGTGGCGAGCACATCGCAAGGTCAACAAGAAAGAAAAGCAGTTGATATAGAGCCAAAGTTAGTAGATATGGGAAGTCGTGATCAAGAAGAGTTTGAAAGAGAAAGAAATTTCTACAACCGTGGCGGAAACAATAAAATTCAAAGACTTGATCAACCACAAGAAACCTATGGAGGTCAAAGGTATAATTCGCAAGAGACTTATGGAGGCCAGAGGCAGAATTATAATAGAGGACAGCGAAGTCGCAGAGTAGTCTGGGAGGAAATTAAAATGCCGCCATTGAATGCCAGTGTGGAAAAGATATGGGAAGCAATACTTTTGATGGAAAATATACCAGCACCATGGAACATGGGAAGTGAACCACCACCTGGAGATAGAAGTCACGAGTTCTGTTCTTACCACCGCTTTCATGGGCACCTAACAAATGACTGCAGAAACATCAAGAGAATTATCCTAAGAATGATTGATCGGGGAAAGTTAAATCACTTTTTAAAGGAAGAAGAGAAAGTTCAACATTTACCACCACCACCGCGAAGGGAAAAGAAACATTTGTTATAGAAGTTGGGACAAAGGCTAAAAATTTGTTTTGCAACTCCATTGTCCACTCATACCGCACTATTGAAGATTTTCATGACACTTGTACTTAGTAGAGTTTTCGCAAGGGATGCTGATGATAAAGAAGTGATGAGTGTTGCGAAGACATCGCAGCTAAAAGAGTGGCAATTGCAGATTATTTCTTTCTCGGCTGAAGAAGTACCCAAAGGAAAAGAAGTACATGATAGCCCACTGGTTGTGAAGCTGGAAATTAATCCAAAACCTATTGATGGCGAAGATGATGAAGCGGAAACTTGTTGGGCAATCAATAGAATATTGATCGATCTTTTGGCGGTTCGATCAACATTCTTTTCTACCATACTTACAAAACTATGGGAGGGAGAGATGAAGACTTGATTCCTTCAACATACAAAATATATGGCTTCAATGGTACCGCGAACAAGCCCAAAGGAGAAGTGCATATGAGGATACCCTTGCAGGGGTTATCAACTGATATTTTGTTTTGTGTAGTTGATGTGGAATCTCCCTACAATGCATTGATTGGAAGACCATGGCTCCATGAAATTCTGGGTATAGCTTCGACATACCATCAGTGCATAAAATTTCCACATCCTAGCGGTGTTGGGATTATAAAAGGAGATTGGATAGAGGGGCAAAAGTGTTATGAGGTGGATGTAGAAAACTGTGAAGAGAGAACAGCAAAAAAGAAAGGTTGGAGGAAGAATGTACAGGATGAACAAAGAAAAGAAAGATTAATGGTAGATGCCATAGAAACAAAAGAAGAAGAGATGCTGCGTAGTGATTTGCACAAAAATAATGAGTATCATGATGCAAAGGAGACACTTGAAATGGTGGAATGATGCGAAGCGAGAGGAAGTAAGAATAAAAGGTGTAAAAAATGAATAATTGTGAGAAAAGATAACAATTTAGTGATGAAAGCATGATAAGGATGAGAAGCAGAGAGGATGGTTGTGGAAAAATTGTGCGAGAATCTCACCATGAAGAATGTATTCAAATCTATTGAATAATGGAAATGAGATTGTGCGATACCTTCGCAGACAAATGATTGAATAAATTGATAAAATGAATGAGTGAGTGAATGGGACAAACCTTTATGGCGTACACCCTAGTTCGCGAATGATATTTCGCAAGAGGCAAATGTAAGACCTAAAGTACGTCATATAAGGGGGTATCTCTTAACAGCTCAAGTGGAAGGTTACACCGCTCCTGAAACCTGGGTCATGGAAATTTTGGGCCCATGAAAGCCTATCCGGGGGAGACACCTTGGATTTCCAACTATATATATAAGGTTATACCACAGTTGGACGCCCGAGGGTCTTTCCCAAGGAGTCGGTGTATGACCAAGGCGCCGAGGTACACGGTTGAGTCAAGAGTGCGGGGAGCATGGAACTTCCTTACCACTCTTGACAAGTCTTGGCACATCTTTCGGCCCGAAGAAAACTCCACTTAGGGTGCAGTCTCGTAACCATAAACCATATAGGTATAAGGGATAAGAGGCTGCGACAACAACTGGTTGTTGTTAAGACCGGATGGGAGGAGCTAGTCTTGTATGGCCGATGTACGCCTCCTTGAAGGGGCAACCGGGAGAAGATAAGGGCGGCACCCTCCATTAGGGAGTGATAAGTGTCAAAAGACGCAAATGTCATGAGGCTTTATTCTCGCAAGAGAATTTAGGCTTGTCATATTTGTGCAATGATCCTGCGAGAGGCAATAATATTAACGCGAGGGTAAGACGAGATCAATGGGTTTTTACATGAAAGTGTAAGAACGTCCTGCGATTTCGTCGCAAAGACAACAATGTCATGGGATTTTATGGTCGCAAGAACATTTAAACCTGTCATATTGTCGCAAATACAATATCTTGCAGAGGCAAAAATACTTAAGAAACGATAAGACAAGATCAATGGGTCATTACATGAAAATGTAAAGACGTCCTGCGATCTTGTCGCAATGAGGGGTGGCAAAATAAGACCTTTACTTAGGAAGGCATAATAAGACCACACAAATAATGATAAGGCAAGATCAATAGATTTCTTAATCCATGAAGATATCTTGCGATCTTGTCGCGGGGGTATTGTTCAAAAAAAAAAAAAAAAAAAAAAATGATATATATATCTCGCGAGAATGATTATATTATTTAACTCGCAAAGTTGATTATATCTTATGAACAGAGGCAGAGGCAAGTGTGAAGTTATAATTATAAAGAAGGGTTGTTTGATTAATATATCTGAACAAAGGAAGCAAAAGTTGAAGTTTACATTCAATAGTCAAAGATATATTACAAGAAATCAAAAAAAAAAAAAAAGAGAAGTTATTTCTTTGCTGGTTCTTCTTCTTCATCTGGTTCTGTGGTTTCATCATTATCGCCGCCAGATTCTTCTTCTTCATTAGCTTCACTATCAGAAACATCTGAGACAGGCAAGTTCCCGGGAACTTCTTCAGCGAGAAAGGGATATGAATGAAGAGGGATGTTGTGATCCTTACAAACTATTTCCATAGCTTGATTGCGAAAACGAACAGCATCATTATTAAAATTCGCCACTGTAGTTTGAAATTGCTGCTTCAATTTTGAATATCTGTTCTCGCGAAGAGAGAGATCCTTTGCGAGATGCTCTTTTTCGGCTTCAAGTTCTCCAATCCTTGTCTCAAATCTCTTTTGATTAAGAAAACATGAGGAAATGAATTAATGTTAATAATACAAAAGGAAAAAATAACAAAAAGTAAAGAAGTATAACAAACAACCTTCTCTTTCAAAGATCATATCCTTGATTAAGGTATTTTGCTCGGTGTGAAGACTAACATCAACACCTAAGTTATTTCTAGCGTTATCTAAAACCTTCGCAGCCCAGGCAAATTCATCATCATTATTTATGACAAGAAGTGAACGAATTTGGTCTTCTCGCTCGCTAAGCATGGTATTCTGACGAAGGAGTTCATCTCGCTCAACTTGCACATCAAGGAGAGATTTTTGAAATTTCGCTAATGCCTGTGCACCTCTCATTAGTAATGCGATCTTTCTCATCTATGAGATCACTAAATTTCTTCCTTAAAGTTTTGGTCTTCTTCTTGGAGTCAACGTACTTTCGTTTAAAAAGATTAGCCAAATTTAAACTAGATCTATGCTCGATTTTTAAGAGATGATGTTTGGATTGAAGATCCTTTAATGAAAGAAGGTTAGCATCATTTGAAGAACTACTTAGAGATTCATTGAGGCGAGCAAGGAGTACATCATCATCCATGGGCTCGGGAAATGAATGAAGAAGAATGGACTCTTCGAGAGAGATTATATATGTCTGCGAAAATAGTAAATTAGGCAAAGAAAAGTAAATAGTAAAATAAAAGAAATCGAGGAATAAAAATTGTTATACCATAAAGTCGCTTATTTGCGCTTTCAAGAGTAGATACTCTATTTTGTTGAGAAGTAAGTTCGAGCTTCCCGAGTTGTTTAATTCGTTCATCCTTATCGCGAGACGATGCAGCCCCAATTTCTAGTTCTCGAACCCTCTTGCTCAATTGCAAGTTCTTCTTTTCAAGGTTGTTGCGTCTTCTCTCAAGGTCTGAGGCAGCAACAAAAGCGGCTCTCCCAGAGGTAAAAAAAAAAATATATATATAGAGAGAAATAATTAAAGATAAGAGCGGAGTCACAAAGAGGTAAAGAGGTGTTAACATACCAAAGCATTGAGAGCATTTAAAAGGCTGGGTGTTATTGTTCGAGAAACTCCACGAAAAGACTCGATATCCTCCAACAACGGGGCATCACAGATCTTAGCGATAGTTTTATGCAAGTAGCGGACAAGTTGCTATCTCCAAAACCTTGCATAGAATCGGTAAAGACATTAGATAAAAGCGTCATAGCAGAAGTATCTGAATGACTTCCCTTAGCAGAAGAGGTGCCAATCTCATTTTCATCTTCCGAATTCTCGCTAGATTGGGAATTAGAATGTGAAGGAGGTTGGAGTCTACGTCTTTTGGAGGAAGGGCCAGAAGATTTGTCCTTGCGAGAAATGGCCTTGTTCTTGCCTTTAGCTTTCGCAGCTTCAGCTTCTCCATCATTAATCTTTGCGATTTCAACTTCATCAACACCAATCTTCACACACGAATAAAGATAAGAAACAGAGGCAACAATATTGTTTAAAATAACAAAAGAAAATGTTTCTTACTTCATCCGTGAGTGATCGAAGTATCGCCAGGATATTTGGCTGAGGATCCTCTTTGTATTTCTTTCTCATTCTGATGACCTAAAAATTTTCTAAAAAGTTAATGAAGGAAAGAAATGGAAGACATAGCAAAGCAAATCTAAAATGAATGATATGTATATACCTCTTTTGTCTTCTCAGGCCACTTAAACTCCCAAGGATGATAATTCGCGAGATTGGCTGGGAGTGCATGTGAGCCTGCGATATAAGGTCCACTCAGAAGGAGAGGAACAACCCACCATTTTTCATCTTTGGAGTAGCGAGGGATATTATTTTTACCCGAATGCCAGTCAATGTCCAGCATAAGCAATTTGTCAGCATCAACGTTATCATTTTTCTTCAATCGAACACCCCAGCGAGATTTATCGTTTCTCATAGTTATGACCGAATAATTTGCAAAGAAATTATCCACAGTATACTTCTCGGCAACTATTGGTATATTCGCAAATTGGGGATTTCTAACATTGTCAGGATATAAAGATCCTTTACCGGCACCGCGAGAGGCGAATTCAAGCATCAGGCGAATACAATCGCCGTTCAATTGATAAATAGCCCGCGAGAATTTCTCGTGAGCAAGAATTTCATAAAATAATGGTATTTCGGGATTATACAAAGGAATGGGGAGCCCTGCGAGGAGTTGACCTAGCGATACTATAATTCTCTGATCATCACATTTATGATCAGAAAATAATTTTGCAAAAAGCATAGATGAGGATTCTTGATGGGGAATGGTAGATAAAGTGAAACCCTTTTCCTGTAATTTCTTTTGAATATCAGTAAAATGAGGAGCGTATGTACGACCAAGTGAAGCCATTATCAGAGTATAGGAATGAAGGGGAAAGTGAAGAATTGAAAAGGAAGCAGTAGCAGAAGCGCAAGTTACGGAAGGAGAAAGGTGAAGAAAAGTTGCAGAGGGAAAATAAAAAGAGAAGAAGAGAAAGAGAAAGAGGAGAAAACTATATATAGAGAAGAGAGTTCTCGAGAAAACAAATGCATTTAATGAGAGAAGGGACGTGAATGGTTAAGAATAATCGGTTGAAAGAGACGTGTCAAGAAAAGAGTGGAAGAAGAAACACCTGTAATAAATTCCGTACACAAACAAAACGAGTGAAAATAAACAATCGCAAGATAAAGATAAGTAGTTGCGGCACTTTAAAATACAAGTTCTCATGACATTCTCTTCTTCGCAGAGAAGACATGAGAAGAGGCAAGATGTAGGACCGAAATATCGCGACAATACTTGAGATTAATAAACGACCGCGTCGCGAAGGAGTCGCATGGAGGTAAATAAATGACGTAATAGATGACGACAGTTAGAACATGAGGAAAGTGTGAAGACTTGGCGAGATTTAAGAGTGTCGCGAAGGCAAACAATTGTACATTCGCGAGCATTCGCGAGACGTTTCCGAAAATAAGGGACAGTATAGCTGTCATCCACTATGTAATACCCTATATAAAGGGTCGAGTAAGTCTGTTGAGAGAGAGGTTTTTTGAATGGTAAAACAAGTCATTAGGAGAGAGAAAGTTAAGAGTGATTGTAATTTCTTTAGCTTTGTTCTACATTTCTTTGTAAATCTTTCAAGAAAACAATTAATAAACATATCATTCTTCATCTTCAAATGAGTTGATTTAGCAGATTTGAGTGAGGGGTGTAGTGTGGGAAATCCTGCAACTACACATAATGTTGCTTAGGTGTCATGTTAACTAAGCATGACTCACCTAGTGAGGTGGCATCCAACTAATGATGGACATGTTGGATGACACACAGCTACTAATTGGATGATGACTAAGCCCTCTTCTAGCCTATTTGCAATAAAAGAAAAAAATCTGGTTTTACTCCATCTCTAAGCAAGAGGAAATAGAAGTAGAAGCTAAGTCACTAAACCTTGTTTAGTTTTGATATGCTTTTATTTCTTTCTATATAACATATATATTGATGTGTAAAATGTTGTTATGTAGCTCTTATTCATGTTGCCTAATTCAGAAATGACCTTGGAGTGATTGTATTTATTGATATAGTCATACTCATGTTGTATCCAAATCAGAACCAATAACATGATTAATTCTAGTTTCTAGGATGCATTAGTAGTTGTAAATATATGTGTTTTCTAGATTGTAGAATATGAGAATGATAGGGTAATATATTTCAGCATATGGGTATTTGTATAATCGTGTTTAAGTGAATTAAATGATGATTATGAAGCTGAAATTCCAACACTTGCAACATAGTTCTCCACCAAACCTTTGCATCACCCCTAAGGTAATTGCCTGCGAGAGTTACCTTTTGTCCTTCCCCAATTCCATTCCCCTCAAAGTATGCCTCAACGTCATACAATAAATTCTCAATTTCTCTAGCATTTCTGGAACCTGCGTAAACTCTTGGCTCGGAGACTCGATTCGAGTTTTCTTCATGCACGTTCGCCCCTGCAAACATGTCGTTAATGATTAACCCACGAATGCCTGCCACTTCCTCTGACATTTGCTTCGCATGGCTTGTTAGTATGGTCTTTATATCACTTAATTGCACCTTCAATTCAGTCACTTCAGCATTGGTTTCACAATTTAACAAGGTAGCATCAGACATATTGTCCTCAACTGCACCTACCCTTTCGTCAAATTCTTTAAACCAATCTGTCGTCCTTCCTTCAAGTAAATCTAGCCTTCCCTTATCTTCAAAAACAATAGGATTATCAAGGCCATCATAGCCCATGTCTATGGTCAGATCACCAAGATCACCATACTCCTCAAGCTGATTAAATGTACCCGGTAGTTCTTCGTCGATCATCATGCCATTAAAACTCATTTTTAATGTAAAACTCTGAAAATAATGCGCCACTTACTTGCTCACAGGAAAATAGTTTAAGAGAGAAAGAAGTACCAGCGTATTATCCAACAAATACACTTGAACTGTGTACCAAACACAGCTCTGATACCCGAACTGTCACACCTTCAAACACCCCAAAAATTTTCTGCGAAAGTGTAACCCGACAGCACAGTGGTTCTGTGAATAAAACTTCACCCACCTGCACTTCAGCCTTATAAGTTTGCACCTATACAAACAACCAACTCTTCAGGTTAACAACGGAAGTCTTTTTGTCCTTATTTCACTTCTCTAAACTTCTCAAATGCATCCCATAATACATTCAAACATTGCCATACTTTGCTAACAACAATCAGCCAACCAAGAACACTTAGAGCATGACATAATCACTTCATTTTATTGCATCAAAGGGAAGATATACAAAACTTGCCCACTTAGGGACTTACACAGACTTGTTCACCTTGAACCAAGCCTTAGCCTTACAAAAACTCTCCTATTTTGAGTCTCTCACTCACATATGCAAGCCTGCCAAATTTTCCATGCCTTAGGACTATTTATACAACAACTTTACTTGGCCAAACCATGCACAACCGTTGTACACGCATGGGACAGCCAACTGTCCCATGGAGCAATTCTGTAACCGCCAATAGCTGTGTTAACTGGCCAGTTCTCTTCCAACTCGCGCCAATCATCCAACACATGTTCTCTTGCAGTTAGGAACCGTCTCCCACGCTTATAAACTCCTTTATAACCGTTCCACTTCATCACGCATCATTGGCATGCTTGTGAAGCTCGTAACCAACTCGTAACCGTCACTTGAGCCGTATTGCACCACTGTTGTGCTTTACTGAATTCTGCCTCGCTCCAACGCTCAGCCCTCTTGGACCTGCATGCTTATCACTATAAGCTTATGCACGAAAAATCCTTATGCCTCAATCCTCGAGGCCAGCTCCTTAAGCTCACTGATGCGTGTCGTAACCACAACAAATTAATTAATACTTTACTACCTAATTAACAAGTAATATAGGGTAGTCAAGGTCGATCCCACGAGGAGCAAGAGATTCTAGTTATAAAAATTGTCACGAAAGGGGGGGTGTAAAAAGCAAAAGAAAATAAACAAAGAAATTAAAAGATAAAGTTGAAAGCAATAAGAGAGACAAGATCAAGGAATCCTTCTTCGTTACGAAACAATGATTAAAGTTATGTTCTCTTCTACTTGTTATTAGTCACAGTTATCACCAACCGTAGGATAGCAGGTCCGCTTAGCTAGCCCCAAAATCCCTAATTTCACTGAGTAACAGGTCCGCTTAGTTATCAGATTCTATTCAAAAGAACCACCCTGAGGTTCGCTTACAAGATGTAATTCCCTGAATGCATTGAGATCTATGAATTTAGGTTTAGTACTAGTAGTTAAACTCGGTTCGCTTGGTTCACTTTCTAGCGTTGTTTCTACACACAATTGCTCCACGGAATCCCTCCGCAAGGTCTTGTGTTTTCTACTTGTGTAAAGTGTCGAGAACGATTACTTATTCCCTAACTTATACTAGATTTAAATTAAACTAACAAATCAATTTAGCATGCATTCTAAACAATCTATCAATCAATCATGAATGTCATTAAGATCATTCCTATTAGTAAAAACAAACGATAATCATGTGAAAAACTTCAAGATAGAATTAAAAACAAAAAATCAAATCATATTAAGAACTAGGAATTCATCCTCAATCAATAAAATTAGCTACTCATGTTGAAGAGTTCACACAAAGAACAAGAAAAGAAAAGTATTGTGTGTGTAGAGATGTGTAGAAAACTTCTCTATTTATAGGCTTCAATATTCTCCAAATCTTCTAAGGAATAGAATCCTTTTTCTTTTGCAATTCAATTTTCAAATCCAAGCTTTTCTCAACTCTTCATCTTCTCTTTCCAAATTTGAGTCCAATTCTCCATCCAATTCCTAGCCCAGTCTTCACACCCATGAGAGAAGTCCATAGAAAATTCTGGAATTTTTGCTCGCACGGAAAAGCTGGGATTGTGGCGGAATTTGACCTGAAAACCTCACCGCCTGGCCACACCAAAATTTCTCCGTCAAAGGAATATTCGACGGAATATTCCGTCAGTCCTCCGTTAAGACTAACGGTCAAAAGGTCAAACCTTCAGTCAATAAAGTCAAGTCAGAAAAGAGTCAGCCAAGTCAGCTCCGCCTAATGGTCTTACTGGGTCTTACTCGGATGAGTTGCAGAGCTAGATCGGTCATCGGACTCGGTCTGGAACGGTCATCGACGTCACCGAGTTAACTCGCCAGAGTAGAGAATCGGCCGAGTTCCGTTCGTTTATAGGGCATTCCCAGGCCACATTCAGGTAGTTCTTTAGTCATTAAGAACCTAAACATACATCTAATGCTCTTCATCTCCATGTCTTGTTCAACAGCGGCATTTTCTTCTCATTCAATCAGCACAATTTCTACTTCAACAGCCTTTCCTGCAGCATCATCCGCATCACTAACCCATTACAGTAGCATCATCAACAAAGTATCCACCAGACCCATTGTTCATCATCCATGGAAACAACCAACAGAACTCCATCTCTGAAACAACAGCTCTTAACCCTAATTTCTTCCATTCCTCTCCTGCAATTCCAACAAGCATCAACATCTCACAATTTTAACGACAATAATGGCAACGGTTTCCATCTTAACTGCATCACCAACATCAATTCTTCCAGGAGCTCAATCTTGATTCTTGCCTTTACTTGTCACATGCACTCCGATTCGAACCCAAACGGCAGCCATGTTCATCAATTTCTTCATCTCCATCAGCGAGACTCAATTAATCACAAACCCATGTAAATCTCGATATCTTCTCAAATTCTTACTCGATTCATACCGCCACCACCACTTCCACGAGATCTATCGATTAGCCACAAAACCCATTGTTCCACTTCGATCTGTTCTTCAATTTCTACATCTCGATCTCTGTCTCATCGATCAGTAGCATCAATTTCTTCTCAATCACCTCACAGCTCAACCTCAACAGAACCACCTTCATCTCCAATTTCTTTTCTGATTCAAACAACAGCAGCGAACTGATCCTTAAGACAAACCCATCTTTACTTCATCAATTCTCTATTCACGGCTGTAACATCAGACCCTTCAATCTTCTCCACGAACCCATCTCTGAATTCTCGATCTCGATTCCAGCAGCTGTGACTGCCTTTCAATTCCAGGCGAAAGGGAGGAAAAAGGAGAAGATAATCTTCTCGATGATTTAGGGTATAGTGTTTGGGTGGATATTTGCACCCTCAGGGACGGGGACCACCCCGGTTGGGTGCCCATAACAGGGATGTCACTTTTGATAAGGGCTAGCCGGTTGGCGGCCCCTTAACCACAGACTAGTCTGTCTTTAATAATCCTCCAAAATAGAGATGCCCCTTAACCTCAAGCTGGGCTCCATATATCAATCGCCTGTAAAATGACCTTTTTGCCCTTTTGGCTCAAATTGGGTGATTTCTTCTTCTTTTCCTCTGTGTGACTCCATAGTAGCTATAAAACTCAAAACAAGCGTAAAATACATAATTTACAAGAAAAATAGCAAAGAAAGCATAAACTACTAGATAGTAAATTAGGTGTATTCTACACCTATCAAATTCCCCCACACTTAGACTTTGCTAGTCCTCGAGCAAATCAAACTAAAAACTCACAACTTCAAAGCGTTCAAGCGTCCCAAGCATCCAAAAAGCTATGAGGACATAGAATTTCTGCATGCTAGTAATAAGAAGTTAGAAATACTAAAGAACATATTCTCATTCTTAAATGTTGAGTGAGAAATAACCACACCATAATGAGAGAACGCGTGTTTGAGAAACGATCAATAAGCATTTCGCCTCGACTTCTGCCTCACCAAAAAGGATTTTATGATAATTGCACTCAAAAAGACGGCTTTTTTTTTATGGTTCTCACATGTGTGCAGGTAGGAATGAAGAGAGAAATCCTGCGACACGTTGAATGGTGGGAAGGACAACTTCCGAAATATTTTTAAAAACCCACATCTTTTATATTTTGAAAAACCATTTTTCTAACGATCTCTACGAAAGGAAATCAACCATTATTATCGAGGATGGGATTACTTACTCACCTTCACATCCGATCGCCAATTATGATAACACCACTCTCACGCCATCCAATAGAAACGTCTTCCGCTCCTCGTCTTGATCTTCTTGGTCTTCGTCTTCGGTTTCAACTATTAATGATAAACTCTTGATCTTCATAAATCCGTAACAATTTGTAACTCTTTTACCTTAAAACCTTGTCGCTTGAAACTTTCTTATAAATTTTCCTTCCCCACGGCTTAATAAATAAAAACAAAACAAATATTTCTCTTGTTTTTTTTTTTTTTTTTTTTTTTTGAAAACAAGAGAAATTAAATACAAAATAAACCATGGCCGTGGAAGAAGTATTTTACTACTTGATTCTTCACAACTTGTATCGTCTTGAAATCATAAACTTTCAAAAATTCTCACCTTTTAATTTTCTTCGCTTTTATGAATAAGTCTTCATACTTGTATGTATAATTATGCTCATTGTATTGTAAGTCTTCAACATATATGTAAAATCCGCTCATTTGTATGTTGCTTTACTTGAATTTGAAATTTGCTCTTTTTCTCGTTTTGTTGCTTGTAAACCTTAAACTTTTTCAACTTTCCTTGTAGATTTTGATGTCGCTCCTTGTTGATGATGAATGTGTTTCTATGGATCCGTTGTTGTCGAGAGAGAGAATGGTGCTAACTGCAAATCGAACTACAAGAAGGAGGCTTTCATCTATAGACGTCACCCTCATGATTGACAAAATTAGCACTCAAGAGATCAAGAGTAGTGCTTCTATTGGTGGGAGGTTGGGTAGCTCACCATTCTACCCGGAATTAACGTATGGTGACACACACTCAAAAGAAGCTCTTTAGTAGATGGAAAATTTCTGGTCGGTGCCTCACATGATATGAATACGGGTAGTCTCCACTAATGATTGATCAGCAACTCTAATAATGCATTTCTCCCTGCACCAAATTCGCATCACCGGCATGATTAAATCCATTATTTAACACTCAAACAAGCAAGAAATACGAATGTAGTTCTCTAACATTTCCAAGTTCAATTATGTCGGTCAAAATCTCTATGTAAACATACCTAGAAGTATGCTAGTGACTCTAAAATCTTTAAAAGTTGGAATTTTTAAGTAAAACTTTTTTTTTTTTTTTAATTTTTTTTTTAAATTTTTTTGTAATTTTTGTTTTAAAAACATGCTTAACCACTCCCCCACACTTAAACCTTACATTGTCCTCAATGTAATTGAATCCTCCTAGTAAAGTCAAGGTGGGAGATTTTAACATGATAAGAAACAAGAAAAAGAAATAACAAAAAGCAAAAAGAATAAGAAATACAAAACCTATGGGTTGCCTCCCATTAAGCGCTTGTTTTAAAGTCGACGGCCCGACTTAGCTCTTGCATGATTCATTCCCCATATACTAACAATCTGAAAATTTGAGGATCCACCCATAATACCTGTTTTGCAAGCAATAACTCCATACAAATATTAGCACAAGAAAACAATAGTGAAATTATCGCTCGATAGAAATTTCCCCCACACTTATTCTCGTCCACACTCGGAAGTGTATAAAGAACATAGAATTTGGGAATTTCCATGTGTTCCTCTTGGCAAACCTGCATAGTGTTAGCATCAAGTGTTTCCAATGGTGGATATCTAGAAACAAAATCATCCAAAAATACTTTCGAAGCACATACATTCAAACCAATAAGAGGTAAAGGAGAAGAATCAATATGCAAAGGGTTAGACAAACCTTGCACAATTTCTTGTATTATAGAATCCTTTTCATCCTTAAAAAATTCAATTGAATTACTTACCTCTTGTATATCGTGGTCCTCTATTAAACCTTGCAACCATTCTTCGTCGTTTTCTACCTTAACCAAAGTCTCGGCATCATTAAAATCATTGGCAAGTTCAATTGGGTCTTCCACAAAATCAATGAATGTGGTTTCATCCTCTAGCATCATCTCTTCAACATTCTCATCATCGGAATCGGGCCATTCTTCCCTCATATAATCTTCCTCGGTATAAATTGTAAGATCTTCTTGTGAGGGTGTTACTTCGTTTACAACAATAGGTAAGTGATATCCAAACTCCTCCTTTTGAATAGGTGAAGGATCTTTATTATGATCCGGAGTTGGAATAACTTCCTCATTGTTGCAACGTTCATACACTTCCGCTGACTCCCATCTTTCCCTAAGAAATTTTTTCCAAGCAATAAATGCATCTTCCTCAAGCTCTACCTTTTGAATAGGTGTTTGATCATTATTAAGATCAAGGCTCGAGTAAGCTACACTAGCGTCATCAAAAGTCTCCAAAGGTTGGTTAATTTGTTCGTATATTTTCTCCGAATTCCTTTGAATTTCTCGATGTGATTCTTGAAACTTTTGTTGAAGATCCCCAATCATAGCAGACATCTTATCTGCAAAACTAGAGAATTTCTGATCATAAACAAAACTATCCTCCCATCCTTGTGATTGTCCACTTACATACCCGTCATAAGGTTGTTGATATGTATGAGAATATCCATAATGTTCCGTAGGAATTTGATCATAGCCAAAAGATTGGTTTTGATTGTATCCTAAGGATGGTTGGAAGTTGTCATAATGTTGAGGTTGAAAACCGTATTGATTGTTGTAATATGCTTGCTCTTGTCCACCATACATGGAAAACCGATACCTGAAATAAGATTCAAAAACTAAGTTAGATACGGTATAGAATCCAACAAAGCAAGAATAAAGCAAAAAGAAAAATAAAAACAACTAAAATCATCCATTGCTCCCGTGAGCGGCGCTTAAATTTGATGCGTGTCGTAACCACAACAAATTAATTAATACTTTACTACCTAATTAACAAGTAATATAGGGTAGTCAAGGTCGATCCCACGAGGAGCAAGAGATTCTAGTTATAAAAATTGTCACGAAAGGGGGGTGTAAAAAGCAAAAGAAAATAAACAAAGCAATTAAAAGATAAAGTTGAAAGCAATAAGAGAGACAAGATCAAGGAATCCTTCTTCGTTACGAAACAATGATTAAAGTTATGTTCTCTTCTACTTGTTATTAGTCACAGATTATCACCAACCGTAGGATAGTAGGTCCGCTTAGATAGCCCCAAAATCCCTAATTTCACTGAGTAACAGGTCCGCTTAGTTATCGATTCTATTCAAAAGAACCACCCCGAGGTTAGCTTACAAGATGTAATTCCCCTGAATGCCTTAAGATCTATGAATTTAGGTTTAGTACTAGTAGTTAAACTCGGTTAAACTTGGTTCACTTTCTAGCGTTGTTTCTACACACAATTGCTCCACGGAATCCCTCCGCAAGGTCTTGTGTTTTCTACTTGTGTAAAGTGTCGAGAACGATTACTTATTCCCTAACTTATACTAGATTTAGATTAAACTAACAAATCAATTTAGCATGCATTCTAAACAATCTATCAATCAATCATGAATGTCATTAAGATCATTCCTATTAGTAAAAACAAACGATAATCATGTGAAAAACTTCAAGATAGAATTAAAAACAAAAACTCAAATCATATTAAGAACTAGGAATTCATCCTCAATCAATAAAATTAGCTACTCATGTTGAAGAGTTCACACAAAGAACAAGAAAAGAAAAGTATTGTGTGTGTAGAGATGTGTAGAAAACTTCTCTATTTATAGGCTTCAATATTCTCCAAATCTTCTAAGGAATAGAATCCTTTTTCTTTTGCAATTCAATTTTCAAATCCAAGCTTTTCTCAACTCTTCATCTTCTCTTTCCAAATTTGAGTCCAATTCTCCATCCAATTCCTAGCCCAAGTCTTCACACCCATGAGAGAAGTCCATAGAAAATTCTGGAATTTTTGCTCGCGGAAAAAGCGGGATTGTGGCCGGAATTTGACCGGAAAACCTCACCGCCGGACACCTGAAAATTTCTCCGTCAAAGGAATATTCGACGGAATATTCCGTCAGTCCTCCGTTAAGACTAACGGTCAAAAGGTCAAACCGTCAGTCAATAAAGTCAAGTCAGAAAAGAGTCAGCCAAGTCAGCTCCGCCTAATGGTCTTACTGGGTCTTACTCGGATGAGTTGCAGAGCTAGATCGGTCATCGGACTCGGTCTGGAACGGTCATCGGCGGCACCGAGTTAACTCGCCAGAGTAGAGAATCGGCGAGTTCCGTTCGTTTATAGGGCATTCCCAGGCCACATTCAGGCCGTTCTTTAGCTGTTAAGAACCTAAACATACATCTAATGCTCTTCATCTCCATGTCTTGTTCAACAGCGGCATTTTCTTCTCATTCAATCAGCACAATTTCTACTTCAACGACCTTTCTGCAAAGATCATCCGCATCACTAACCCATTACAGTAGCATCATCAACAAAGTATCCACCAGACCCATTGTTCATCATCCATGGAAACAACCAACAGAACTCCATCTCTGAAACAACAGCTCTTAACCCTAATTTCTTCCATTCCTCTCCTGCAATTCCAACAGCATCAACATCTCACAATTTTAACAGCAACAGTGGCAACAGTTTCCATCTTAACCTGCATCACCAACATCAATTCTTCCGAGAGCTCAATCTTGATTCTTGCCTTTACCTTGTCACGGACCCGATTCGAACCCAAACGGCAGCCATGTTCATCAATTTCTTCATCTCCATCAGAGACTCAATTAATCACAAACCCATGTAAATCTCGATATCTTCTCAAATTCTTACTCGATTCAAATTGCCACCACCACTTCCACAGATCTATCGATTAGCCACAAAACCCATTGTTCCACTTCGATCTGTTTCTTCAATTTTGCATCTCGATCTCTGTCTCATCGATCGGTAGCATCAATTTCTTCTCAATCACCTCACGACTCAACCTCAGCAGAACCACCTTCATCTCCAATTTCTTTTCATTCAAACAACAGCAACGAACTGATCCTTAAGACAAACCCATCTTTACTTCATCAATTCTCTATTCACGGCTGTAACATCAGACCCTTCAATCTTCTCCACGAACCCATCTCTGAATTCTCGATCTTGATTCCAAAGAATTGTGGCGCCTTTCAATTCCGGGCGAAAGGGAGGAAAAAGGAGAAGATAATCTTCTCGGCAAATTTAGGGTATAGTGTTTGGGTGGATATTTGCACCCTCGAGGACAGGGACCACCCCGGTTGGGTGCCCATAACGGGATGTCACTTTTGATAAGGGCTAGCCGGTTGGCGGCCCCTTAACCACGACTAGTCTGTCTTTAATAATCCTCCAAAATAGAGATGCCCCTTAACCTCAACTGGGCTCCATATATCAATCGCCTGTAAAATGACCTTTTTGCCCTTTTGGCTCAAATTGGGTGATTTCTTCTTCTTTTCCTCCGTGTGACTCCATAGTAGTTATAAAACTCAAAACAAGCGTAAAATACATAATTTACAAGAAAAATAGCAAAGAAAGCATAAACTACTAGATAGTAAATTAGGTGTATTCTACACCTATCACTCACTCTAGTTACTCATGCGTCATATATGCTTCACTTCGCCAATTAGCTTGACAATAGCAATGCAACTCTTGCATTACCAACTTGTTTGCACTGTCCAAGCTTTGGCCAGCCTTGAACTAATGCCATAGACCAACTCTTGGTCTATTCTACCTTCTTGCATCATCCTTGAGTTTGGGCCAACTCAATTCCACGGATATGCCTCAATGCCAACACCGCATGTTGCATCTGTCACTTTGGCCTCGTCTTGCCTTTCACTCAATGAAGCCTCATTGTGTCGGCCAATAAGCTTCATTTATTAGCCAAATGTCTTTACAGTGTAGCGCCACCTTTGCGCTTCACTGGCCCTTCAGGGTGCCACTATCTTAGTGCTTGACGGTCTATACAATATACCTCTATTATGGCTATGCAATGCGCTATTATGGCTTTGCATTAGGCCGTTATGGCTGAATAATGACTTGGTCCGCAACTCTGTAACGCACAAGCATTACGTTTACTTGTCGGACCGGTCATAGATATCCACCACCTAATCCGTTCAACGCCCTAGTTGAACGCGACCCAGTTTGAACACCATACTTGTCTTAACTTCGCTTCATGTGCTTTCAGAACCTTTTCTAAAATTCGGCAGTACTCTCCTTGGCTAAACCCTAAACCAATTTTCCACTTCTGATTGCATCCGCATCACTTAGCTTTACTTCTTTGCCATTGATCTCATATAATTGAGCCACTTCTCGGCATCGTGCACTACGCTTACGCTGCTACTCAAATCATGCATCAATACTCAAATGCAAACCTGAAATTCTTCCTAGCCAACTCCCTTTAAGCCTGAATTTTGCATGAATCATTTACGCCTAAGTGTACGCACAAAATGATTCTTCTTCAACTGATCACACAGATCACTGCCATAGTCTTTCGCCTCCCGACATTGCCTTTTGCATCTAACTCAACATGACAAGGACTCATAAACGACTTGGCTTCATTTTCAATCAGTTTTTACGGCACCTGCTGATCGAATTTTATATAGTGGTAAATAAGGTTGTCGCTCACTCGGACTTGATGAGATTCATTTTAAGAATTAAAATTAGAAAACACTAAAAATAACAAAATATATACAAATAATGGTAACAAGATGAAGAGATTTACTGGGACTAGGATTCCACCGAATTCATATCATAAGGCTCAATTATTTATTTTTCAGCAATTATCGCTCAATAAACAAAATAACATCGACTCTTATTTTTTCCAAGGTAGATTCTCAAAATATTAGTTATAAATCCTAAGCATGAGACATCAAAACATCTAAGCAAGCATGACCCATCAAATGAAATGATAACGAATTAATCAAAATCATAATTCTATTTTAATTAGTGCAAAAGTCATATACAGAATAAAATAAATTTACCCATGTATGAAATTCGATTCCTCAAGTCGACCCAGTGTAGGGGTCTATATTTTCATGTTGTAGACACGCTCAAAATGGTTTTTCATTGCTCAAAATGTGTTTACAAAGAAGAAGAAGAATAAAACAGTGATTCTGCTCTCCCAAAACTCCCATCTCTCAATAATCCTGTTTGGTTCTACTAGCACCCTATTTATACACAACAACCCATTACTCAAACATCTTTTCAAAATCTTCTTCCATAACTCCATCAGATCTTCTCTTTAATGAAAGATATCTCATGAATAATTTCTTTCTCCATTATCACAAATCTTCTTTATTTGCTAGAATAAAATCCTAGGGATATTATCTTTTTTATTTTTTAAATAAAACCCAAGATTTTCTTTCTCCTTTTCAATAAAAACCAAATCATAAATATATTATCTCTTTTAACTTCAAGATATGGAAACTTCCTGTATAATAGGCAAGAAGATATCTTTGCCTTAAATCTTTAAAATCTCCCATAAATTCCGTGAATCTGTTTCAAAATGAAGAAGGAGAGGGTGCCTCTATCCATTTGCTGGGTGCCTTTAACAAGATCGGTGCTCTTATCTGAAATGAGGATGCCTTTAACACTTTTAAGCCAATTCTTCCAAAAATGTTTATTTCCCAAAAATACCTACAAACACATAAAACGCCAAAATAAGTATAAAATCGAGTACCAACAATACAGAAAATTGAGGACAATTTAGACACAAAAATGTGTCTATCAAATACCCCCAAACTTATTATTTGCTAGTCCTCGAGCAAATCTAATCTAGAAAATAAAATGACTACACTTAGCATGTGCAGCAAGCCGTTAAACCTCTAGGTGGCCCTAGCGGCGGAGTGTTGTCTCCGGAGGGTTTACCAGAGGTGTACCCACAAAACCTTTACTCCAGACCCTAGCTATCTACGCAAAACCTTGGAAGGCACTAAAGAATCTCCTTGGTTGGCATACTCTCATTGACTATAAGAGGAAGTACCCTGATGCGAAATTCCAATTGTTGTACACGAGTTTGCACTCAAGCATACTAAAATTCATATAAGTGACAGAGCTCTACTCAGATAGTTTCTGTACATCATAACCGGAGTCAACCAATCACATGGAAAGATTAAGAAGATGGATGTAGAAAAAACGTAGATGGTTTTGATGTTGACTAAGGTGAACCTATCCTAATGGAATAAGATACCGGTCTGACTAATATCAACACAGCTGGCATATACAAGGGAACCAGCGGGTGATAATCCTAACTCTAGGTCAACACAACTGGCATATACAAGGGCTCCAGTGGTCGACTTTATTGAATTTATTCCGGTTGGTCTGATAATCTGGTCTTTTTTTTTTTTTTTGGTGGTATCTCAAGCACTCTATTTCACCCAATCACTTATAAGAAAATAAAAACAGAAGGTGAAAAGGATTCAACGAGATATGGCGAAACTACCATGTTTTTTTTAATTATAACACCTGAGCTCTGTGCTTTTATGAATAGACTCTTTAGATGTTTCCATCTAATCAAATTGGTTCCTCAACTCCTATAACCAAGATGTTCCCATCCACTTAGATTGGTTAGTGCCAACCTTAATAAGCATAAATTTCTAGGCTCTGGAATTTATTTATTGCAACTAAAAAGTTTCTCCCATACCCCAAACTTAAATCTAACATTGTCCTCAATGTTCTAAAGATGAAATTAAAAGCATGAACAATGAGAAACTGTTACCACTTGAAGAAAAGAGTAAGGAAAGATATTACCGTGTTGCATGAGCATGGGTTACCTCCCAAGAAGTGCTAAGTTTAAAGTCTTCACCGGACTAAGAAAGAACTAGTCACCTCATGAGAATCATATAGCGATAGAACCGGAATAACTGTGGGTCATCTGGATCAAAAAGTATAACCCAAAAAGAAGAGAAAATTGCAACAGACCATGAAGATATCGAACATACCCTTATTTAACTTTTTGTTTAAGACAACTATATCTAGTTGTGGCTCATGTTCAGGCTCTATAAACGGGTCTAAATAAAATGTTTTCATGGGCTGGACTTCCTCAAAATAAGGATTCTTAATATCAGGTTGTAGAGTCTAGAAATACTCAAGTAGGAACTTAGAAGCACATAACAATAACCTGAATAATTGGGGATCCTCTAAGTCAATCAGATTTGACTCACACAGTTTGACCACAAAGAGTGGTGGTCTTCCTTAAACAAATGTGTCGACCCTAATCTCCTAAAGTAATTAGGTTTAGTCTTAAAACTTAATATTTGACACATTTGAATTTCATAAGTTCCCACAATTGGAGAAAAAGTTTTTGGTGGGAAAACAAAGTCAATCGAGGTATCGTAGCCTGGGTTAACCACATCAACCAGAGGATGGGTTTCTAACAACCGAACTTCTTCTACGGACATCATTAGGTTCGGGAAAACGTGTATGAAGATAATCTTGTAAAATGGTTGAGGCACATATGTCAAGTCCCAAGTGAGGGACCTTTCTAAGAGTTAAAGCACATGGAGAATGATAATCACCCCCAAACTTAGAGTTTTCGGTGTCTCTAGAAAGACTAGTCATAACTTCCCTAATTTCTAGGTCATCGATTCACGGAAATGGTCAATTGATTCTTCTAAGTCGGGTTCATCCTCACTCATCTCTATGAGTTCACTTTCTTTGTCTAATACTATTGTTTCTAAATCGCTAGACTCAAAATAAACTCGTCCCTCTAAACCTTCGTTGGCTTCGTGAAAAGGAAATACTACATCGTCTAAAACGGGGATATTTCTAGTCAAATCCTCGTCCTTTTGAATAGGTGAATAATTATTAAAATTATTTGGATTTGTACTAGAAATAACATTATCATTATAAAGCTCAACTGGATTAACAAATTCCTGATCACTATGCCTACATATTTCAGATTCTTCATCAATACTATCCTCATCAAAATCATCATTATATGAAAATGATCGAACCTCATCTAAACAAGTAGTGTTACCAATTCTAACCTCGTCATCTTGATTATGTGAATAAAAATTATCCTTATTTTCAAGGGTGGTATTGGGAACACTATATTGGAATTTAAGACTATCTTGAGCAAATTTTTCCACAATCCTATTTGTACTCTCAGTAAATTGCTTGAGGGACTCTTCTAGAGACATCTTAGTTGAATGCTCTACGGACTCTTCGAGCGGAATATTATAAGTCTCTTTCATAAATAAGTGAAACTTCTGTGTTGACTCATTGAAACTCTTGAGAGACTCTTTTAAATAAATTGGAGGATCGTTTTGCTCGTAAGACTGATGCACGTGTGGATAGTAATTGGGCTCACCATGGTATGACCCATAACCTTCAAAAGGTTGGCGTTCCCAACCACTATTCACACTCTGGTCATAAAAAGAGTGATGTCCATATTGTTCAGTTGGATATTCATATTCATTTTGATGGCTATTATAATACCAGTTTGACATCCTAACTGCAAGGGAATTCTACACAAGCACAAACAAGGCTGACTCGACCACAACAAACCTGCGATTTCTAGCAAACAAAAAGCATGATGGCTCCACTTAGATTGTTTCTAGACCGGCTTCTAATCCTTCGAAAGGGAATTCGTTACAATTTAAGCAGACCCCTCTGGAATCAATCTGAGTTAAAGTAAGCTAAATAGAGACGAGGGAAGCTCGATGGAGCTTTGATACCCAAGGCCTCACCGCATTACAAGGTGGCGCAGTCACGCATTCAACTCACAGAAATCGTCATGAACTTCGAAGTATGCTTAAAAGAGTAACCAATATTTTTCGAATGACTTTCCTATTAAGCTCGTTACCCTATCGGTCTTGTTCTATTCAGTATTTTAAGCTTGGGTACGCATTTGGTATCTTTTTCCTAAGGCGGGCAAGAAGAGAACGGTGATGAAATCCGAACCCTTATCTTGTATGGCCAGCCTTGCCCTTTACTAGGAAATTAAAGCAGCCGTTTTCAATACCTCAACATATATGCATACAAAATCATCCAGTAAACCCGGCGACGGGGATTCGCGGGTGTTTAGAATTCTTACCTCCCGTTCCAGACGGGGGATGAACCGTTGAAGTTGACTCGGGCCACTGACTCCTATGTCAGTGTACGAACCCGAGGGGCCGAGACAGTATCGTAACTGTCGTCCTTCCCCGTGCAGTTTATATTCAAAATAACCCTTCCTTAGGGTTTTTAAAAATAAAGTCCAAAAGAAAGTCACAAAAATAAAGTCCAAAAAAAAAAATGTCCAAAAATAAAAGATTACAAAAATATAACCCTAATTACAATTTCTAAAATAATAATAATAATAATAATAACACTATATACAAAATTTTCTTCTTCACTCCGTTAGGATTTCTATTTTCTTTCCTATTTTGGCTTTGCTTTTCTTTTCAGCACTTTCTCTTTTTCTTTCGCTCCACTCCAAATCTGAAAGCAAACAAAACTACCAAAACGCGTAAAAAAGAACAAAAATAATAATAATAAAAATAAAATCTAAAAACAAATCTATACACAAGTCCGCGTCGGCGGCGCCAGAAATTGATCGAATTTTATATAGTGGTAAATAAGGTTGTCGTTCACTCGGACTTGATGAGATTCATTTTAAGAATTAAAATTAGAAAACACTAAAAATAACAAAATATATACAAATAATGGTAACAAGATGAAGAGAGTTACTGGGACTAGGATTCCACCGAATTCATATCATAAGGCTCAATTATTTATCTTTCAGCAATTATCGCTCAATAAACAAAATAACATCGACTTTTATTTTTGCCAAGGTAGATTCTCAAAATATTAGTTATAAATCCTAAGCATGAGACATCAAAATATCTAAGCAAGCATGATCCATCAAATGAAATGATAAATAATTAATCAAAATCATAATTCTATTTTAATTAGTGCAAAAGTCATATAAAGAATAAAATAAATTTACCCAGGTATGAAATTCGGATTCCTCCGTCGACCCAGTGTAGGGGTCTAGATTTTCATGTTGTAGACACACTCAAAATGGTTTTTCATTGCTCAAATTGTGTTTACAAAGAAGAAGAAGAATAAAACAGTGATTCTGCTCTCATAAAACTCCCATCTCTCGATAATCCTATTTGGTTCTACTAGCACCCTATTTATCATCCTATTTATACACAACAACCCATTACTCAAACATCTTTTCAAAATCTTCTTCCATAACTCCATCAGATCTTCTCTTTAATGAAAGATATCTCATGAATAATTTCTTTCTCCATTATCACAAATCTTCTTTATTTGCTAGAATAAAATCCTAGGGATATTATCTTTTTTTATTTTTTAAATAAAACCCAAGATTTTCTTTCTCCTTTTCAATAAAAACCAACTCATAAATATATTATCTCTTTTAACTTCAAGATATGGAAACTTCTGTATAATAGGCAAGAAGATATCTTTGCCTTAAATCTTTAAAATCTCCCATAAATTAGTGAATCATTTCAAAATGAAGAAAGAGAGGGTGCCTCTATCCATTTGTTGGGTGCCTTTAACAAGATCGGTGCTCTTATAAAATGAGGATGCCTTTAACACTTTTAAGCCAATTCTTATAAAAATGTTTATTTCCCAAAAATACCTACAAACACTTAAAACGCCAAAATAAGTATAAAATCGAGTAC